>CM035424.1:28239399-28244399 GCA_020310875.1 Ceratopteris richardii | reverse complement strand
TCGCTTGTGCACATTACTTGGATACCGCGCGGATGAGCCTCTCCCCTTCACCAGAGTATGGAGAGCAGGACGGGACACCACACGGAGCAGAGCACTTATTCTTCAGTTCTCAGATGAGGCCAGGAGGAGAGACTTTCTCAGACCACGGGCGGTACTACGCACTACACCGGGCACCCCCATCTATTTGGATGACGACCTCACACGGATGAAGGTAGAGCACAGACGGGCATGCATGCCACGTGTCCTCCAGGCAAGACGAGAGGGACATCGTGCCCTCTACAGAGACGGTCGGATCATCATTGATGGACGGCCCATTGACTAGGGATTCGCGGCCTATGAGACAGCACAGCAGGAGGTGCACATTGCAGTCTGGAACTGCAATGGATCTTTATGGACACATCCAGGGCGCCTCGAGGAGGTGATGGAGGGCAGAGACATTATCTTCTTGACAGAGACACACGAGAGCCCGGGGAGGAGCCTACCGAGGATTGAGGGCTATATGTGGGAGTCAGCTCACCGCCGCAAGATGAGACAGCACACCACACGAGGATCAGGAGGAGTAGCCGTGCTCTATAGACAGTCGTTACAGCACAGGGTACAGGTGGTAGCCAGAGACCCAGAGGCACGTTTCATGTGGATACGCTTTGTTGAGCTGAGGAGATGTGCTCAGGTGATGCAGAAGCTGTGGTAATACCCCCCTTGGCTGAGTAGAAGGGCCGGAGGTGCAAGGAGCATCCCACGCAGCAGATAGACAGAGATGGAGAGAGAGAAATTCGAATTTGGAGAGAGCAGCTTGTTTGGGGGCTTCACAAAAGAAAGAAGTGAGCCCTAAGTTTATTTGAGTTCACTTTTATAGGACCTGGCCAAGTTCACATTGAACTTGGCCAAAAGAATAAATAATGAGTACATTAAGCCTTATAAAAGGCCTATACAAATGTGTACAAATAAGGGGGTCATTTAGGACCTTTACCCCAACAACCTCCCACTTAAAGGCATAAATGACGCCTTTAAGCTACGTGACTCCCACCATCTGTATACATAGCTCATGTTGTGCTTTAGACAAGCACTTAGTGAGAACATCTGCAGGATTCTGTGATGTATGAACCTTAACGAGTGTGATAAGGCCATCCTCAAGCACTTCTCGAATGAAGTGATATCGCACATCAATATGCTTAGTGCGTGCATGAAACATGGCATTCTTTGCCAAACATATGGCACTCTGGCTATCACAACCAAGCATAGGTGCCTTGTTTGACAAGCCAAACTCACTGCATAATCGTGCCAGCCATATGGCTTCCTTGGAAGCCTCAGTGGCTGAAATGTATTCAGCCTCTGTAGTGGACAAGGCAACAATCTTTTGCAGCCTTGAGCACCATGAAACAGCACCTCCTGCAAGAGTGAATATGTATCCACTTGTGGATTTACGTGTATCCACATCACCAGCCATGTCAGAGTCACAAAAGCCTTTCAGCTCCAATGGGTCTTTGCCATAGCAAATGCATTTATTTTTGGTCCCCTTTAAGTACCTCAAAATGGACTTTATTGCTTTCCAATGAGCTTTGCCTGGATTGGCCATAAACCGGCTCACAACTCCCACTGAATGGGCAATGTCCGGCCTAGTTGCAACCATAGCATACATAAGTGAGCCACAAGCTGAAGCATAAGGCACATTTTGCATGTCATTGATTGCTTCTTGTGTTTTGGGACAATCTTCCTTGGAAACTTTAACATATGGCTGCAATGGCACTCCAAGAGGCTTTGCATCAGCCATGTTAAATCTGTCCAGCACCTTTTCAATGTATTTTTCCTGCGACAAATACAATATGTGCTGGTCCCTTTGTCTTCTAATCCTCACTCCAAGGACATGCTCTGCTGCCCCAAGGTCTTTCATTGAGAAAGCAGATTTCAGCTGCTGTTTAAGAGGATCAATGGTGTCTCTTTTCTTACTAGCAATCAGCATATCGTCAACATATAAGACAAGAATAATAGGGCTGCCATCTACATCAGTTTTCATATACAAACAGTGATCAGCATGGCTTCTTTTATACCCTTGTTTGAGCATGAAAGCATCAAACTTCTTGTACCATTGTCTAGAAGCTTGTTTCAGCCCATACAAGCTTCTATTGAGCTTACATACCAAATGTTCCTTTCCAGGAATAACAAACCCCTCTAGCTGTTTCATGTAAAGCTCTTCATCAACATCACCATGCAAGAAAGCTGTATGTACATCCATTTGGTCTAATTCCAAATCAAGAGAAGCTACTATTGCAAATAACACTCGCAAAGTGGTCATCTTCACCACAGGAGAGAATACTTCTTGGAAATCTATGCCTTTGGTATGGGCATATCCCTTTGCAACCAGCCTTGCTTTGTACTTGGGTTTTCCATCAACTGTTTTGATTTTATACACCCATTTGTTAGGAATGGCTTTCCTTTCTTTGGGTAATTCAACCAAATCCCAAGTATCATTAGCATGCAAAGCTTTAATCTCTTCCTCCATAGCAAGCTCCCACTTGCTGCTGTGTTCACATGCCTTTGCCTCTTTGTATGTGAGAGGCTCACCTTCATCTGTCAACAAAATGTAATGCAATGAAGGATCAAATCTACTCACATTCCTTCTAAAACGAGTAGATCTTCTCACCCAATGATCCACATTGTCAGGCAATGGGTCTACATCAGGTGGTATGATCAAATCATTATTATTATGCTGCTGTCCATTGTAAGCAATAGAGAGTTCCCTTCTTTGTGCCTTTCACAATCAGCCTTGAACCTTTAGTCATTTTCCATGATCCTTTCTCAAAGAGAATGCTATAACCATGCAAATCCATTTGACCCACAGAAAGCAAGCTCTTCTTGATCCCTGGTACATAACGCACATTATGCAAGACCAGCTCATTAGTGCCATTTGTAGCGAAATGCACTGTGCCAATACCCTCAATGGAACATGCATGATTGTTTCCAAGGTATACATGGCCATGGCTGCCTGCAATAAAAGTAGAAAAACACTCCTTGATAGGAGTCACATGGAATGAAGCACCAGAATCTACTATCCAAGTCTGGGCCAATGAATCATTGATGGTCAGCAAAGCATCTATGACATCACTCTTAGTGATTGACATGTCCTGTGCCTGAACATTTAGAGAAGGATCAAATGCATGAGTGTCATCAGCTGAGAAAGTAGCGCATAAAATGTCCTCTGCATCTGACAGCTCCTCTATGACTACACTAGAAGCCACATTGGCCTTCTCCTTGTCCTTTTGGCTGTCCTGTGCATCGGTCTTGTCTTCTTTCCTGTCCTTCTTCTTATCTCCAGAATTCTTCTTCCTATCAAGCTCTGCTTTGTAATAGCGGCAATCGGGTTTCTTGTGACCTTTCCTGCCACACTGATAGCATGTCACATCATTGCTTTTGCCTTTGCTGCTATTCCCCCTTTCCCTGCTTTTACTCTTATTCCTCTGTGCATAATTACTCTTCTTATCTGTCCTACCTCTAACCATGTTGGCTGAGCTGCCTCCTTCTCCACCTGCTTTTCTCCTGATCTCTTCATTAAGAATAAAACCCCTAACACCATCAAAAGTCAAGTTGGGGTTATTGGACAATGAGACTACCAATGTCTCCCAAGAGTCAGGCAATGTCATAAGCAAGAAAATGGCTTTAAGCTTATCATCGAAAGGAGGCATTCCTGAGTCCTGCAACTGTGACAAAGTACCTGTAAACGATGACAAGTGTTCAGCTTCACTCTTGGACTCATCAAGTTGCATGCCAACAAGCTTCCGCATCAGGTGTACTTGGTTAACAGGCGTAGTATTTTCATACGTCGCCTTGAGTTTTGCCCATAACTCAAAAGCAGTGGTCAAACCTTTGAGATCTACTAGAATCTCATCGGATACAGCCATCTTAATGTATATAATGGCCTTCTTGTTCAAAGTAAACCATGCATCTTCCGACATGTCCTCTGGTTTCTCTGCCTCCAATGCCCTGTCACAATCCTTCAAGAAGAGGATTCCCTGAATTCTCTCCTTCCATAAGTCAAAACCTGTTCCCTCAAACCGTCGAATCTCAAATAGATTCTTCACATCTGAGGACCATAGTTGCACAATGAAAAAACCTGCTGGAATTTTGGGCAAATGCACCAAAATCAAAGTGCAACCTCCAAAAATGATGCACTACAGCTCCAAATGGTCACAGTAGCAATTTGGGACAAAAAATGGGGTGATTCTGGGCACAAAACTGATCTTTGAATTTTCTGCGCAGAGAATTTCAGAAACTCAATTTATGCTCAAAAACAACTAATTTTGTTGTTTTTAACCTCAAAGAATGTACATAAGGCTAATACTCAGCCTTTAGATGCATGTAGGAGCAAAAGCCCCAATTTTTGCCACTGTTTTACAAGAAATTATGGCAAAATACTCCACAACTTCTCATACATAGGTCAATTTTGCTGAAACTATAGAAATTACAGCAAAATGTATCTCCCACTATGTGTGCTCAGCCAGTTGAGAGTGAGAAGACCTGCAAAAACTCAGAAATTTGCTGGAAAATCTGATATTTTGCTGAAAAACACCTGTTCTTGCTGGAAACTTTGAGATTTTGCTGAAAAACACCTGTTCTTCGCGATAAAATCAGAGAAAAATCACTTTCTTCGCGACAAAAAGCTGGAACATCACTGAAAATGATGGTACAGCAGATTTTGGACCCTTTCTTCGCGATGAAACCTGATGATTTTGCCAAATGGTGAGTGTATGCTGCTGTAGAGAACCTGCGCAGCAGATTTGAGGCCCAATATAGGCTCTGATACCAGTTGTTGAGCTGAGGAGATGTGCTCAGGTGATGCAGCAGCTGTGGTAATACCCCCCTTGGCTGAGTAGAAGGGCTGGAGGTGCAAGGAGCAGCCCACGCAGCAGATAGACAGAGATGGAGAGAGAAATTCGAATTTGGAGAGAGGCAGCTTGTTTGGGGGCTTCACAAAAGAAAGAAGTGAGCCCTAAGTTTATTTGAGT
>CM035424.1:28227131-28229399 GCA_020310875.1 Ceratopteris richardii | reverse complement strand
ACATATATACGTATATATATATACACACATATACACACATACACATATACACATATACACATATACACACATATACACATATATACACATATACACATATACACACATATACACATATATACATATATACACATATATGTATATATACACATATACACATATACACATATATACACATATATACATATATATATATATATATATATATATATATATATATATATATATATATATATATATATATATATATATATATATATATATATATATATATATATATATATGTGTATGTATGTATGTATGTATGTATGTATGTATGTATGTATGTATGTATGTATGTATGTATAAGATCATCCACACAGGGAAGTAATAAAAGAATATCGTACTATTACCCCCACAACCGGAGACTGATAGGTATGGATAACTACTAGAGATGATAGAGGAGATCGCACAACCCAGAACATAGGTATGAAGCAAGATATATGGATTACAAGAATGCCCTTGAGGAAGATGTACTAGATACAAGAAATAACTCGATGAGATCTTGTACTACAAGATTACAACAGGACAAGGTAGGATGTCGAGGATACTAGACTAGACAAGACTAGAACTATAACTCGAACTTGGAAAGTACCTACTTGGAGATCACGACTCCTTGAGCTCCCAGGATTGGCATTGGCAAGACTGAGGATGTATGTGGCAAAGCCCTCCTTATATAAGTGTTCAAGGGTAGTTACAAATTGATGATGTCATCGATGATGTCAACTGTCGAAACTAGACCTCTCGATGTCAGAATCGGGCGAGTAGATAATTGATCCGAGGGTTTTGGAACGTTCCAGACACAATGAACGCATGACTTTCTTCAATTTTGAACCAATCATGACATATAGAAAGTCACACAAAAACTAAGGTTTAGGATGGTTTTCTTTGTCCATGACATCATCTCCCCCTCAACCAATGAGTTCCACGAGGAGCGGTCATGTTCTTTGGTCTCGATTTGATTGGGATTTTCTTATGAAATTCTCAAACGTTCATTGGTGCTCTACGACCGCTGATCTCATACCCTTTCCAATGAACGAGATACTATAATCTTCCTCTAGATATTCTTGAATCTAGGATATGCTCAACTTCGAATTCTTCATGATCAAACCAATCATTTTGATGATAGTTGATGGTGCAACGAAGATACTGTTCTAGGACTTGATTCACTCGTTCTATTTGTCCATCAGTATGTGGATGATTAGATGTACACAGTTTATTTTGAACACCAAGAAGCTTGCAAAGACAATTCCAAAAGCTGGATATGAACTGTGGACCTCGATCACTGATAATATAATCAGGTAATCCATGAAGCCTAAAGATGTATCCGAGAAAAAGTCTAGCAGTGGCTCCATCTATGATTGCCTTGATAGTTGGAATGAAGTGTGCCATCTTTGTAAATGTATCCACTATAACAAGAATGACATCATACTTATCTGATCTTGGTAGATCTGTGATGAAATCTATAGATAATTAAGCCCATGGCCTTTTTCGAATAGTTAAAAGTTGCAAGAGGCCATGAGGTTTATGTCTCAATACCTTAGATCTACTGCAAGTATCACAGGTTCGGATATATTCTTTGACTTCCTTCTATATTTGAGGCCACCAAAAATCTCTAAGTGCCAACTTGCAAATTTATCTATTCTACCCTAAGCTTCCATTGAAGCTCCTTGCACATCGGCTTTAACAAGCTCTAATACCAATGAAGGGCTTTGGTGGACTGAGCAAGAGGAGCAAGGAGCAGATGGAGAGCGAGAGGAGACAAGAGATGCACACACATGCATGGGAGCCTCAAAACCCACATAATGATCTTCTTGAGGCAATGCTCTATATATGATATATGTATATGAATATAGAGGTAAGGTCACATAATCCTTACATCCCAACAAACTTTATGAGCTTCTCCTCGATGGTGAAACCAGGTATCAAATGCATCCACTACCTCAAGAAGTTCTTTATCATGGATTTCATAATTAATCTCTGGAGAGGAGAATTTTTCTTGAATGATATGCAAGTGGATGTAGATGTCCATCATCTCCATGTTGGGATAGAATGGCCCTTAAGGCAAAGACTCATGCATCTATCTCTAGGAAGAAAGGCTTGGTAGACTCGGGATGAACTAGAATTGGAGCAATGGTGAAAGCTGATTACAAGGTCTGAAAGGCTTTTTCTTCTTCTTAAGTCCATGAAAATTTTGCATTTCTTGTAAGCTTTGTAAGAGGTGTCACT
>CM035424.1:28112131-28219631 GCA_020310875.1 Ceratopteris richardii | reverse complement strand
ATGAATATCCAAGACATGAGGTTGGTGAACACAACTAAGATGCTCAAGATTGATTATAAGTAAATTTATTTTTTATATTTTTTATGTTTATCTTGTGTTGTGATGGATTATATTGACAATCAAAGAAGTTCTAATTGGAATGTTCAAACACTTCCAGCCAAGGCGAGAGAAAAATTCAAGGACTTATTTCTACGTGAACGACCTTTTAGTTTACTTGCAAGAACATTGAGCATAAGATTGAGTTTGTGTCAAGACCAAGTCTAACCACTTGACCACCATTTTGCATGAGCTGGTAAGAGGAGAACAAAGTCTACAAGGTCGTGGATGAGTATTTGGAAAAAGGTAAGATTAGACCTATCTATTCACCCTTTACAACACCAAATATTTTAGTGAAAAGAAAAAGGCAAGTCTTATAGGATGTGCATAGATTACCACACGCCCAATAAGACCATTGTAAAGCACAAATACCCCATGTCCATTGTTAGCCAGCGGTGTGACCCTTCTTTGTCAATTCTTAAATAAAGGAATTTCTTCCAATTATGCCTTTACTTTTTAAAAATAGAGAAAAATATGAATCCCAAAACAATATATACTCGTCAAACCTAATTGTTCTTCATTGATCCCATTGTATCATTGTGTAACGAAAAAGATAGAGATTTTGGGAGAAGCTAAGATTCCTAAATTACGTTGATCGCACTGTTCCTTGTAACTCCATTTTGAGTAAAATGATACATAATATTCGGTGCTATCTCTATCTCTATGTCTTAATGATTCTAGTATGTGTTTTATATCTTATGTAGCAAGTAGCACAGAGAATGAATATGCATAGTTGTCATATTAGGAATACAAGCACATGGTTCTAATTGTAATAATTTTAGAACTCCCCATTTCCCAAACCCTCTTTGCAAGGAAGGTCAAAATGCTACAAACATTAGCGACCACAATGGGATGTGGTGTTATTGTATGAAATAAAATAGCTTTCACAAGAATTTGAATATTGAAGGCAATGGAGGTCGATCACTTGGTTCGATACATGCTTCTCACGTTTGAAGGAAGAGCAGGAGAAGCTAGCCACTGAGGGATCTTCTACAATATATATATTGTTGATGTTGGAAAACAATGTCACATCAGTCCAAAATCCATTTAGGGAAAAAACCCTAATTTTGATACTTAAGTCATTTTTGGCACAAAAATGAGCCTATCTTGTAGAGCTTGAAGAGAGCTTTCTAATGGTATATGAAATCCAATCATCAGAGATCAGATTTGGGAGAAAACCCTAACCCTAATTTTCTATTGATTTAGGGTTTTGACCTCATATGATAGCTCTCGGCATGAGGATCATAAAAATGTTGTCAGATCATTCATCACGTAGTCAGAAGTGTGAAAAAGTAGGTCAAGAAGTTATTTTTAAAGTTAGCTAAAAGCAACTTTAAAAATAAAGCAAAGTCACTTAAAATAAAGCAAAAGCAATTTGAAAAGCAGTGTGATTAAAATAAAGCACTTTTTTGTGATTTTTCACATGGAACTTTAACACCTATATAAGAGAGTCTTGGGTCACTTTGTTAGACATCCTACACCAATTGGCAACGCCAATTTTTGGTCCCCCAGTAGAGGTGGTGCTCTAGCACACATGGGGCAGCCATGGTGCACTCTAGGAGCATGTTAAGGAGCAGCTATGGAGTTCTTCTTGGAGAAGAGTGTGCTCACGCTCTTGCTTATGGAGAGGACTTACCCATCAGCAGCTTGGTGGTGTGGATCAGCCATCTACATAATGTATTTTGAAGATTGTCTTCTACATGAAGATTTCCGTGTACTTCAAAGACATTGGATGGAGCTTAACAGAAGATTTGCATTTTATGTTAAGAATTCAGGTACATATTCTCTTTATGCACACAGGTACTACTTGATTTGTTGATATATTTAGGTAGTGATGTGTGTGAACACTCTAGGACCGCCGGAGCACGCCTATTGCCCTAATGGGCTACTTATCTTTGTACATTCTCTAGTAATACATTCAGTCTTGTGTGTTGTGCTCCAAGCTTCTTCTTCTTCCTTGTGCTGTTCGCGTGCTTCCGCAGACGTCTAACTCCAACAATTGGTATCAGAGCAGGTCGTTGCTTCTTCTAGGGCGCCGTCGACACTCCTCCGTTTGCGATCTGAGCTCGTTTCGGCCTCCGAACGCACTATCGCAGTGCTTGTGCAGGCTATTTCGTCCTTTTGTGCCAAAGGTATATACCAGTTTCTATTCGCCAGTTTAAGCGTCTCGAAGTCTGCTACAGGTCTAGCAGAACTCGTGTGGGCAGTTCCGTTCAACTTTTTGAGATACAGTCAATTTTCTGCATCAAGGTATTTTAGTCACCGGCCATGGCTGAAAGCAGTGATGTATTCTGTATGTTGGCTGTTGAGGATAAGTTGGATGGTACCAACTACCCATTATGGGCTTATATGATGCGACATGTACTGGTTGCAAAAGGATTGTGGAACATTGTGCAGGGTGTTGAAAGACGTCCTGTTACACCTGTAACGACAGGTACTGCAAATACAGGTGTTGGAGCTGATGAAGATGGTGTCGAAGATGATATTCCGCAGATTCCTGTTCGTGCTGCTGTTTCTGTTGCACCTACTGCAGAGCAGATTCGATGGGATGGCAGAGATGCCCAGGCACATGCATTGATAGCTTTGTCTGTCAAACGTGCCATTATTCCTCACATTCGCTCTTGCAGAAAAGCAAAGGATGCTTGGGATACACTTACCACTTTGTACCAGGCTAGGAATGAGGCTCGTGTTGCTTACCTCCGAAAACAGTTGGAGAGTGAGCACATGAATGAAGGTGATTCGATGGACAGTTTTCTTACAAAGATCAAAGACCTGAAAGAACAATTGATTTCTGCTGATGAGGTTATACCAGATAGCTCACTTGTGCAGACCGTTCTGAATGGCCTTCCTGATTCATATCAGAGTTTTGCCTCTACTCTTCGATTGATGATGAAAGGCAATCCGAATGCCTTGTCATTTGAGGAATTAGTCTCTGTTCTGTTGCAGGAAGATCAGTCCAGGCAGAACAGGTCCATTATGCGTGTTGCAGATCAAGCTTTC
This sequence comes from Ceratopteris richardii, assembly GCA_020310875.1. NCBI lineage: Eukaryota > Viridiplantae > Streptophyta > Polypodiopsida > Polypodiales > Pteridaceae > Ceratopteris > Ceratopteris richardii. The sequence continues at coordinate 28,216,535 of CM035424.1, read as the reverse complement.
CTAGCTAGTCAGAAGGGCAAAGGAAAATGGAGCTCTTCTACTAGTAAGCAGAAATCTGCAAATGCTGCACAATCGAAGAACCAGGATAAAGATGAGAAGAAATCAGAAAAGCAGAAATTGTTCTGCAAGTACTGTAAAGGAAATGATCATATTATAAAGAACTGTCCAAAACTGGCTGCTAAAGAGGCAAAGAAGAAAGAGGCTGGAATGGTTGTTGCAGAGGCCTCTACACCAAAAACAGAGTCTGCAAATCTTGTGCAGGAAGAAGAATGGGCGTTTACTACTGTCTGCAGTTTTGACCCATCTTCTCATGATCAGTGCATGTCTGCAGTAGACTCAGATGTTTGGTACTTTGACAGTGGGGCGACCAAACATATTACCTCACAGCGCAGTTTCTTCTCTTCACTCGAGCCTGCCCCTACAGGGAATACTGTCACATGCGCCAATAACTCCTCTTATCCTGTTATGGGAGTTGGTAAGATCATTCTGACTACTGCTGATGGTAGTTCTTTCACTTTGTCAGATGCTTTATTTGTGCCAGGGATCAAAAAGAACCTGTTATCAGTTTTTGCATTAGCCAAGATTGGCTTGGTTGTGAAATTCGTTGATGACAGGTGTACAGTCCATGATCTCTCAAATGGCGATGTGATTATTGCTTCTGGCATTTTATGTCGTGGGCTGTATAAGCTCATAGACTATGAAAGATCTGTGAATGATTCGGCATGTGCAGTTCATGATTCTCAGGCTATGTCAGATGCAAAGCTTTGGCATGCACGCTTTGGTCATCTGAATTTTGCTAGCTTGTTACGCCTGCAGAAATCTGAAATGGTGTCCTCTTTGCCCAAACTTGAGGCACCTGGAAAACATGTTTGTGAAGGCTGTATTTTGGGCAAAATGCAGCGTTCTTCCTTTCCAAAAGATGGTTCAGTTCGGGCTATGCAGAAATTGCAGCTTGTACATAGTGATGTCTGTGGTCCTATGCAGACACCCTCTTTTGGAAATTACCTTTACTTCGTGACTTTCATTGATGATTTTTCCAGGCATGCATGGGTATATCCACTCAAAGCAAAGTCCGAAGTGTTCATGTGCTTCAAACAGTTTTTGGTTTTAACTGATAATCTGTCAGCATGTAAAATGGGCACCCTCCGTTCTGATCGAGGGGGGGAATATATGTCTTCAGATTTTAATGCATTTCTGGCTGAACGTGGGATAAAACACCAGTGTACAGTGCCGTATACACCTCAACAGAATGGAGTTGCTGAACGAAAGAACAGGTCACTCATGGAGATGGCGAGGTGCATGGTCAAAAGTCAGGCTTTACCACATAGTTTCTGGCTTGAGGCTGTCATGTGTGCAGCATATGTACTGAACAGGTGTCCCACCAAAGCGTTGCAGTCTATCACTCCATATGAGGCTTGGCATGACCGCAAGCCATCTGTTGCTCATCTGCGTGTTTTTGGTTGTTTGGCATATGCATTAGTGCCTGAACAACATCGCAGAAAATTGGATGATAAGGCAGTAAAATGTATTTTTGTTGGGTACAGTTCTGAAAGTAAAGGCTATCGTCTGTATCATCCACAGACTAAACGCATTCTGGTTAGCCGTGATGTTGTCTTTGTGGAAGATGCTATTCAGCCATTGCTTTCATGTACTAAGGAGACATCTGTTAGCTCCAAAGACATGTATGATACTTTGATGCCTCTTTTTACAGGTGGACAGGCTAGCGCTGGTCCCAATGAGGCAACTTCTCAGCCTTTGCAGGTTTCATATGATGATGCAGATCATTCCATTTCTGATGCAGATTTACATGATGCACTTGTTGATGAGAGAGCTGATATTGAACAGGCAAAAACTATGCCAAAATGGCTGGTGCAGACTTTGCGTGACAGCAAATTAGATGCACCTTTGTCATATCGTACTCGTTCAGGCTCTCATAGTACCTCCTTTGCATCAGATTGCTATGCTATGGCTGCATCTAGTCTCTGTGATGAGAATGAGCCTGTTTCTTTTGATGAAGCACAAAATTCAGAAAATTGGAAGGCTGCTATGCAATCTGAATATGATGCTATAATGAAGAATGGTACATGGTCTTTATGTGACTTGCCTCCTGGCAAGAAGGCCATTGGCACTAAGTGGGTATACAAGCTGAAGCGTAAACCTGATGGTACAGTTGACAGGTATAAGGCTAGGCTTGTTGCAAAGGGTTATGCACAGGAAAGAGGCATTGATTTTGATGAGACCTTTGCACCTACATGCCGTATGACTACTGTTCGGAGCATTTGTGCACTTGCAGCCCATCATGGTTGGAATGTACATCAGTTGGACATTAAAACAGCATTTCTGAATGGTGACTTGCATGAAGAAGTGTATGTTTTTCAGCCCCGTGGCTTTGTGCAGAAAGGGCATGAAAACCAGGTGTGCAGGTTAAAGAAGGCGTTATATGGTTTAAAGCAAGCACCACGTGCTTGGTATGAGAAAATACATGCCTATCTGATTGCACATGGTTTTGAGAACAGTCCAACTGAAAGCACCTTATATGTTAAGCGTGCTAATGATGTGCTTCTGATCATTGTTGTCTATGTAGACGACATGCTGCTCACTGGTCCTCTTGAGAAGCATATTGCTGATTTCAAGGCTGATTTGCATGCCTCATTTGAGATGTCTGATTTGGGGCATTTGCATCACTATTTGGGCATTCAGTTTATGCAAGTTGATGGTGGAATGGCTTTGTGTCAAACAAAATATATTGACACATTATTGCAGCGTTTTGGCCTTGAAGACTGTAAGCCTATTGCCACTCCTATGGAGACAGGTTTACGATTGAGTCTTCATGATGCTGGAGATGCATTTGATGCTGTTCTCTATCAGCAGGCTGTTGGATGCTTGATTTACTTATGCATTACTCGGCCAGATATTCAGTTTGCTGTCTCACAGATGAGCAGGTTTATGCATTGCCCAGGAGTCACGCATTGGAAAGCGGTTAAGCGCATCTTTCGCTACTTGAGTGGTACTCGGCTACTTGGGTTGTTTTATCCCAAGGGGGGATCACTACCGCCAGATTTGCATGCTTTTTCTGACTCAGATTGGGCTGGTTGCTATGACACTCGTGTGTCCACCAGTGGTTTTTGCTTCATGCTTGGTAGCTCATGTATATCTTGGTTGAGCAAGAAGCAGCCTACTGTGGCCACTTCCAGTTGTGAGGCTGAGTATAGGGCAGCTTTCACAACGACTGTTGAGTGTGTGTGGCTCAGACGCCTTATGGCTGATTTGGGTGTTGGCCAGTCTTTTGCCACCACCATCTTCACTGACAGTCAGAGCGCATTGGCAGTTGCGAGGAACCCTGTGTTCCATGCTCGCACTAAGCACATTGAGGTGCATTATCACTATGTCAGGGAGAGGTTCTCTGCTGGGGAGATCAGCTTGGCATATGTGCCCACGCAGGAGAACATTGCAGACCTTTTCACGAAGGCTCTGCCTAGGGAGAAGTTTGAAGCTTTCCGCAAAGCTTTGGGCTTACTTCCTTTTGTGGAGTGATTTCCACATAGCTCGGCACTTCCTTATACATGAGTGCCAGCTCCTTGTTCACCGCATCACTCCCAGGGGGGATTTGTTGATATATTTAGGTAGTGATGTGTGTGAACACTCTAGGACCGCCGGGGCACTTTTTTCCCTCTTTAGGAGGTTTTTTTCCCCCGGCTTGTATATACGCCTATTGCCCTAATGGGCTACTTATCTTTGTACATTCTCTAGTAATACATTCAGTCTTGTGTGTTGTGCTCCAAGCTTCTTCTTCTTCCTTGTGCTGTTCGCGTGCTTCCGCAGACGTCTAACTCCAACAGAAGTATATGGAAGTGGCATCTATATTAGGAGGAGTCCTATTCGGCATATCTAAAAGAGAATCAGTACATATATGCTTTATGCATATTTGGATGAGGTGTTCGAGAAGGTATGTTCATATGAGTTTGAGGATTTCTTGCAGCAAACTTGTTAGCATTCTTTGCTACTTTTGTAAGTATGTGATCTTTTCACACACGTGTCTGACTTAGGGTCTTCCATAGCCTAAAGTTAGATGAGGGTTTACTGATTATCAATTTTAGACCGATCCTTCCTCTTTCTGTCACTCATATTCACTCTTCTACAACCTATTAGGTCACACATCTCATATATATTCAGATTTATGTCCATACATCTGAATATGTTTGTTACATTTGTACATTCACTCATCCATTTATTTATGTTCACATAGAGTGGTTGAGAGTTTTGCTCCCACATTGTAAATTGACATTTGTATATATGATAGTGTGAGTAAGCAGTGGCTTATGTAACACTTTACACATGTTGTCTAATCTCTCTCTATCTTTGTCTCATCATTTGTATGATTAAGTGTGGTATGTTCATGTTTTGTCAATATTGGAAGATTGTTGGAATCTGTGTTGTAGATCCTGGACCTATGGAACTATGGACCTGTGGTATTAGTTATGGGCCTACTAAATTTCCAACATTTGGTATCAGAGCATCCAGGCTCTCATATTCACAGGTTCTCAGACTTCCAGGTTTACAAGATATGGTTTAAGAGCGTCTTCTAACATTTGACATTTGATTTTTATACACACTTAATCTAGATGAGTAGAGATTTGAGAATTAGACAATTCACTCACACGTTTATTCATCAGTGTGGAGTATGAAGTTGATGATCTATTGGCAACCGAATACTTTTGGAAGAGTATGAAAATACTTTACAGAAGTATTATTTGAAGACCCACACTTGATGAAGAGAAGGGTACTTCAAATTCAAGGAAAAACAATGGTTTGGAGAAGATGAAGGAACCAAATCAACATCAAATCATAGGTATTAGTTTCTACTATCAGATTATCATTTGCAAGTCATATCTTAGAAGAGCAGTTATGAAGAGATTTGAAGGATTCAAGAAGTGCTTTTATACACTTTCATTCTTTGAAAGTAAAAGCATTAGCTACATCAAAACAGTTTTGATATATCTCTTTCATGGAAAGAAAGCTTATCTAAGAAGACAAATTTGGAGATGGGATGAGTTTTGTTTTTAGCCAATTTTGTGTTATAAGTTGGTTGGATATCCAAGTACAAAATTAGATCTAGGTATTCTAGAAATGTAATTCATCATTCAGGCAAAAGGTTGGTGAATTTAGTCATATCAGTCATTTGAAGCAGAATTTTGATTTAGAGATATGAGGAGATGATAAAACATGATTCTATATTCACTTCCATTTGTATACCATGTTTGTTTTGTCTCTTACTCTTAGCACTAAAGGAAGAGAAAAAGTTCATATGAAGAAGTCAAGAGTGCTTGCTACTTCAAGATGAAGAAAACAAAAGGTATGGAAGAGAAGTTTGAAGATGTTGACATCATCATCAGGTGGAATAAAGATGCAGAAGAAGAAAGTCCAACATTTCCAGAGGGAAAGTAAGACTTCGTTTTCTCTTATATTTTCCATATACTTTTCCTATTTTTATCCTCTACATCCAAAAACAAGTCTATGAGGACATCTTGTGTGAAGAAGATAGTTTAAAGAAGAAGCAGTTTCTTGTTTTGCATTATACTTGGTCATGTTTTAGTAGGTTTTGACAAAGAATTACATTGAGAGAAAGAAAAGCAGCAGATATATGTTTTGACTCGTATGTATATGAGTTATGTTTTAGTTGAAGCTTTTAAGCAGACAGCTGGTATGTTTCCTCAAAGAATTCTTTAAGTGTCAATTCAGAGCTACTTGGTATATGACAAGTTGTAGAGAAGTATTTTTCTTCTTTACCTAACTCTTGAGGTAAAAGAGTATTTGTAACAGAAGTTGGAGACTTGGCATGAGGTTTTTTGTTTAGAAAAGTTACCTCATATTCAGTATTTTCAAAAAAAAAAAAAAGATTTTTGATCCTTTCACTCGATTGAGAAGTGGAGTTAGCCAAAAGAAAGTCAAGCAGGTACTATCACATTTCACCCGTAAGAATATGAAGATATGAAGTATCAACTTGCAGTTTTTTTGAGTTCTCAAGGTGAGAAGTTTGTCCACTTATGTTTCAAGTAGGAGTTGCAGATTCTTATGAAGGATTTGTTTGAAGAAAAGTTTTATAACTTTGTGAGAAGCATGGACACTTGGAGACATTCAGGTAGAAAATCAAACATTCAGGTTTGATGAGAGCAGATTCTACACAGGTATTTTGTTGGAGAGATCATTAATCTTGGATGATCTCATATGATCTTGTAAGATCTTGATAGATCTTATTTGATCTTGGATGATCTTGAATGATCATGAAGATCTTGAGTATTTATGAGTCAGATATCTATCCTTTGTTTGTGAAAGTTCTTTAACATTGGAGGAAGTAAGTTAAAAGTTCAGATTCTATCAGATTTGTGTTGCAGAGGAATAGAAGAAGATACTTGTTATGTTGCAGAAGGTTATGAATCCTAAAATGCTTTCAGAAAGGTTTTTATAACCTTATTCTAGATTTTTGGGAAGATGAAGAATGACAGGGAAAGCTATTGGCATGTGCACAATGCTACTAAAAAGGGTTCAGATTATTTGTTTCAGACACAGGTATTAATGTTATGAAAGATCAGATTTATGAAGGAAGACATTCCAGATTTCATAAAGACTGATATATTTGAAGAATTATGGATACTAGTGTTAAATCATCCAAAGGGTGATGAAACATGAAGACTTATTTTCAGCCATATGGGAAAGAATGCAGATTCATACCTATAAGTATTCTAGGTATTCCTATATTTCCTTTGTCAGTTTCTCTTTATGTTCCAACTTTGAAAGAAGAAGGAAGAAGGAGAATTTCTAGAGAAAGTTCTTGTTAGGGTGTTCCTGTTCAGGAGAAGGTTCCAAAATTCTATTGAAGAGAAGCTTGATATTTCATAGAGATATGTTTTAGAGGTGATGACATCATAGATTTTTTGATGAGACTCATAAGTTGAGTTGAGTTGAGTACAGTCAGAGATGAACCAACTAGTGTTCATAATACACTAAGTTGTGAGTTGTCAGTCACAGGTTTGAGGATTCAGTTCCTGATTTTGTTTAGTGTATTTCGATGACATAGTAGAAGTACGTTGAGAAACCTTTTGTAAGGTAAATGCAAATATGTGGATCCTAGTGTATTTTTTACAGGTTTGAGAAGACTTATTTTAGGAGATAGCAGATTCAGAGTCAGTTCATGCTACATATGTTGACAAGCAGTGATTGCTTGATGTATACACTATTGGATATCTAGTTTGCATATTTTCTCAGGTATTATGGTTCATATTCAACAAGTTCAGTTTGTTTGAAGAAAGTCAAATTCAGTTTTGAAGAAGATTTTTGAAGAAAAGGTTTGAAGGTAAATTCGGGAGTACAAGTTTGAAGTTTATGACAGTCTGTAGATGAATGAAGTTACATATCCAGTTATGTTTGTACCAATATGACATTGCAAGGGGCATTGTTGGAAAACAATGTCACATCAGTCCAAAATCCATTTAGCGCAGAAACCCTAATTTTGGTACTTAGTCATTTTTGGCACAAAAATGGGTAGAATTTTTATGAGCCTATCTTGTAGAGCTTGAAGAGAGCTTTCCAATGGTATATGACATCCAATCATCAGAGATCAGATTTGGGAGAAAACCTTAACCCTAATTTTCTATTGATTTAGGGTTTTGACCTCATATGATAGCTCTCGGCATGAGGATCATAAAAATGTTGTCAGATCATTCATCAGGTAGTTAGAAGTGTGAAAAAGTAGGTCAAGCTAAAAGCAATTTTAAAAATAAAGCAAACTCACTTAAAATAAAGCAAAAGCAAATTGAAAAGCGATGTGATTGAAATAAAGCACTTTTTTGTGATTTTTTGCATGGAGCTTTAAAATCTATATAAGAGAGTCTTGGGTCACTTTGTTAGACATCCTACACCAATTGGCAACGCCAGTTTTTGGTCCCTTAGTAGAGGTGGTGCTCTAGCTCACATGGGGCAACCATGGTGCACTCTACGAGCATGTTAAGGAGCAGCTATGGAGTTCCTCTTGGAGAAGAGTGTGCTCACACTCTTGCTTATGGAGAAGACTGACCCATCAGCAGCTTGGTGGTGTGGATCAGCCATCTACATAATGTATTTGAAGATTGTCTTCTACATGAAGATTTCAATGTACTTCAAAGACATTGGATGGAGCCTAACACAAGATTTGCATCTTATGTTAAGAACTCAGGTACATATTCTCTTTATGCACACAAGTACTACTTGAAGTATATGGAAATGGCATCTATATTAGGAGGAGTCCTATTCGGCATATCTAAAAGAGAATCAGTACATATATGCTTTATGCATATTTGGATGAGGTGTTTGAAAAGGTATGTTCATATGAGTTTGAAGATTTCTTGCAGCAAACTTGTTAGCATTCTTTGCTACTTTTGTAAGTATGTGATCTTTTCACACACGTGTTTGACTTAGGGTTTTCCATAGCCTAAAGTTAGATGAGGGTTTGCTGATTATCAATTTTAGACTAATCCTTCCTCTTTCTGTCACTCATATTCACTCTTCTACAACCTATTAGGTCACACATCTTATATATATTCAGATTTTTTTCCATACATCTGAATATGTTTGTTACATTTGTACATTCACTCATCCATTTATTTCTGTTCACATAGAGTGGTTGAGAGTTTTGCTCCCACATTGTAAATTGACATTTGTATGTATGATAGTGTGAGTAAGCAGTGGCTTATGTAACACTTTACACATGTTGTCTAATATCTCTCTATCTTTGTCTCATCATTTGTATGATTAAGTGTGGTATGTTCATGTTTTGTCAATATTGGAAGATTGCAGGAATTTGTGTTGTAGATCTTGGACCTATGGAACTATGGACCTGTGGTATTAGTTATGGGCCTACTATATTTCCAACAGTTGAAAGTTTGGACAACATCATTTTGGGTAATGTGCATATCAAGGAACGGTTACTCTCATTGATAGAGAAAGGTGTCATTTAGTATCCATTGCTCACACAGTTTCTTGAGGTACAAGCGACATTCGAGGCTACAAATCTGCAACGAGAAGGCTCAAATGGCACACAAAACCATGGCGATAAGAAACCTTGAGATTTAGAAGGGGCATCAGGTCTACTGGATTTCACCTGGGTGGAGCAATTGTAGGAGAAGCTTGTAGCCCCAAGAGGGGATAGTGGGTTAGTTTTTCGATCGGAGGAGTTAAGTGTAATAAAGTAAGTCTACGATCCAAGGGTCTAGCCGGTTCAGAAAGATCTGAAATCGGACACTGTTTGGTCATTCGTGTGTATGACCAAAGATCTCGAGTTTAGACTTACTAGGAGGTCTGGTGCTCTTGTGAACAAGTGACCCACTTAGCTTAGTGGTTAAGTCTCAAGGATGTGAAGGAGGAGGTCTTGGGTTCAATCCCCATGAGCGACATGGGGAGAGTATTTTGCCCAAAGAGATCTAGAACCTTCTAGAAGCATCTACTTGAGTTAACTCGAGTTAACTGGGACACTTGGCGCACATGTAGTTACATGGCTGACACTTGGATGGTTAGTATCCACCTGCCCAAGAAGGCAGTCCCCTGGAGAGAGCTATATATAGAGGCATTTGGTTGGGAGGAGAGTCATCTCTCTAGCACTTGGTGGTCCTAATTCTTGTTCTCTTGCATTGGTATCAGAGCAAGTAGTTCCCAACAAATCCCTAACCACCAGTTTTGGTATTGAAGTCCAAATAGTGATATAACCTAAAGGTATATCAAAGATTCTTAGCTTTGGAATCTGAAAAGTATTAGAAAATGCTTGGACTTAAGTTGAGGGAAAGATCTCTAAAATCCTGCAGGTAAGCAAAGAATCTTAAGATATTTTAAGAGATCTTAAAAATAAAGACTAAGTCTTTATTTTTGTCGCAAGTATCAACTAGACTTGATCAAACTTGGCCGTGATTGTCCAAGAATGTGCGATTATAACTACTCTGTAGATTGCCCAAGTATTGGCAGTAAAAATTCCGTTAGGAATTATTCACTCAAATTCTATTTATCGAATGGAAAGTTGTGAAAAAAGTAAGCTGTTCCAAGTATGAACAGAGTGAAAGAATTCCAAAAATGTAGTCTACAACTGTGAAGACGGTACTTAAGTCTGTGGAAGGTAAAACATAAAAGTTTGCCTATCCTTAAAGGGATTTTGGTACAAATCCAGAAAGCATGAGCGGATGCTTAGATTTAAGCAGTAGAGAGCTTCCTATAAAAGTCCTGGCTAGGATAAGTACCTAAAGCATCAGTTAAGAAAGGAATCTAAAGACAAGAAGCTAAAAGCTCTTGTCACTATAGAATTGGTCAAGGATAAACCAATTGAACTTGAATTCGAGAAAATTCAAGTACTTGGATTTTTTATTGGTTTTCATTTGAAAACCCTAGCAAAGAAAGATGGATGTTCCATCAAAAGGTTTTCAAGTTCCTCAATTAAAGCACAAGATCGTGACAAGATCATGTGAAGGGATCAAAACCTAGAAAAATCTAGTTAGAGGTAATGCCTGAAACTTCTAAATTCTCGTAAAAGAATTGAAGAGATAAGGTACTCTATCAAGAGATGTTTAGACTTTAGGATAAGAATCACCCACACATTAATATGAATATAAAATAGGGTGGTATGGGACACCATATTTTATACTCAGATTGATGTAGGAAAGATGGTATAGGACATCGGACCGTGGGATGATAATTATCTTTTAGTCCTAGTTTGGATTTTGAGGTTAGGTTTCATCCTCAAGGGAATTAAGACTTCAAGGAAAGTTTAATTCGTAAAGGATGAAAGTAGTATCTTACGATACTTCAAGATCAAGGAAACTGAAGATATGAAGTAAGTAACTTCCAAGATCTTCTTAGAACACTTCAAGCTTAAGTGTTATTGATCAGAAATATTTGATAAATTTCTGAAAGAAGTTGGACTTTGATTTTGAGTTGATCTTTTCAACTAAAGATTTAATTGACTAAGTCAAGCATCAAGTTCCTAGTGTAACTTGGTAAATTTCACTCTTTTGACTCAAAGAAATGCACAAGAATTGCATTCACAATTAGGAGTCAAAAAGACTGAATGTGACCTGAACTTAGTCTCAAGTGAAGCATTATTTGAATACTAAACTCATCGACAGAACCTCAGTGGGTCGACACACTGATGTTGGTTACCACACTAGTATCTTATGATTGGATGATGTTTTTGATTTACTTTGAATCTTTTTGAGAATCCAGCTTATTTCTCTTAAAGATAGAAAAAATGCTTCACTACCTTGTTGAAACAGATCTTTGAAAAGTTGAAGTCCTGAGTCATCTAGTCTTTGAGTCATAACAAATTTACGTATATTCAAAGTATGAATTGGTTGTACAGAGTTTTAGTCTTTTCTTTCCGCTTTCAAAATCTTTTGGAATTGAATCATATATGGTATCTGATTCTTTTTATAAAAGTCAAAGGTTAGTTGGTTAGAACCAAGAAACTAAATTAAACATCCTAAATAGATGTTATGTACAAGAACCTTTTCAACTCTTCAAAAGATCATAAGTCTAAATGGACTTATTTATTTGAGTTTGCTTCAAGTTATAGCATAAATGATTTCTTAGAGTCCAATAGACTCTAGAATAGACAAGTTAGGAATTGCTCAATAGATTGACAATTCCCAAGAACTTTTAGCTCAAGTCTTTGAGAAAATGTCCTAAGTTGGACAATTTTCATTTTGAAGTTGTATTGTTCAAGTTGGTATGGTTGACTCCACCGAAATGGTAAACTTTCTCCTACACTTTACAAAGGATTTTTAAACTCATTAGGACAAAGTAGTCCTCTAGTTCGGTGAAAAAATCAAGTAACTGTTGGATCAAAGTAAACCATTATACAAACATCTAAGTTAGATGTTTGGGACAACCAAACTTCAAGTTCTCCAAAACAAATTCAGGTGAATCAAGAATTCTCAAAGTCTTGTAAGGGATAAGAATCCCACCTTCATTACTAAGTTCATGCATCAGTTATGCCTAAAAATGGACTAATAATTTGAATCCACCTAGTTCACATGTTTGTGCCTAGATTGCACATCCAGAAACTGTGAATTAGCCAAGGATATGTTTAGATCCACCCTCATTATTCTTCACTAGTTTGTACTTTGTTTAGATCATCAAAGTGCACAATGAGCCAGTGTTTTGAATCATTTGGGCAGGTGTGCCACCGAAGAGATGAGACATGTTCTTCCAGTTTTAGAACATGACCATGTTCTTCCAGTTCCAGAACATGAGGCTCGGGGGTTGCCTACAGTATGTATATAGCTCTATTTTCGAGGACGAAAATATTTTCCAAGGGGGGAAGAATGTAATAAAGTAAGTCTATGATCCAAGGGTCTGGCCGATTCAGACAGATCTGAAATCGGACACCGTTTGGTCATCCATGTGTATGACCAAAGATCTCGAGTTTAGACTTACTAGGAGGTCTTAAGCTCTTGTGAACAAGTGACCCACTTAGCTTAGTGGTTAAGTCTCAAGGATGTGAAGGAGGAGGTCTTGGGTTACAATCCCCATGAGGGACATGGGGAGAGTATTTTGCCCAAAGAGATCTAGAACCTTCTAGAAGCATCTACTTGAGTTAACTCGAGTTAACTTGGACACTTGGCGCACATGTAGTTACATGGCTGACACTTGGATGGTTAGTATCCACCTGCCCAAGAAGGCAGTCCCCTGGAGAGAGCTATATATAGAGGCATTTGGTTGGGAGGAGAGTCATCTCTCTAGCACTTGGTGGTCGTAATTCTTGTTCTCTTGCAATAAGAGATAATGGAAGAAGAAGATTTCCTTCCTTTGGTGCCTATAGATGGGGAGTGGCATTATTGGCAAAACCCCATGGCAGTTCTTGGTCATCGACTTTTTAAAATGCAATTCAATCAATTTAGCAAAAGAGTGGATGATGATCGAGATGTGCATGTTTTCTTGTTTGAGACAAAATACAACCTACTAGAGGGCGGGCGGATGATGCTTGAAAATGTCAAGTGTTTCAAGTTGCATTGGGTGCGGAAGTGTTGATATATTTCAGTAGTGATGTGTGTGAACACACTTAGGACTATCAAGGACACTTTTTTCCCTCTTTAGGAGGTTTTTTCCCCCGGCTTGTATATACACCTATAGTTGGAGAGTGAGCATATGAATGAAGGAGATTCTATGGACAGTTTTCTGACAAAGATCAAACATTTGAATGAGCAGTTGATTTCTGTTGATGAAGTCTTGCTAGATAACTCACTTGTGTAGATACTAGACTCTTCTTAATGCTCTTCCAAATTCATATCGGAGTTTTACTTCTACTCTTCGATTGATGATGAAAGGCAATCCAAATTCCTTAACATTTGAGGAGTTAGTCTTTGTTTTGTTACAAGAAGATTAATCCAGGCAGAACAGATCCATTATGCGTGTTGCAAATCAAGCTTTCTTAGCTAGTCAAAAGGGCAACGGTAAATGGAGCTCATCTACTAGTAAAAAAAAAAATGCTAATGCTGCATAGTCAAAGAAGGAAGCCAAAGATGATAAGAAAATAGAAAACAAGAAAAAATTTTGCAAATATTGTAAAGGAAATGATCATGTCATAAAGAGTTGTCCAAAATTGGTTGGAAAAGAGGCAAAGAAGAAAGAGGCTAGAATGGTTGTTGCAGAGGCCTCTACACCAAAAATTGAGTCTACTATTTGCAGTTATAACCCATCTTCTAATGAGCAGTGTATGTTTGTAGTAGACTCATATGTTTGGTACTTTGATAGTGGGGCAACCAAACATGTTACGTTGCAGTGCATTTTCTTCAGTTCACTTGAGCCTGCCCCTATAGAGAATATTGTTACGTGCACTAACAACTCCTCTTATGCTATAATAGGAGTTGGTAAGATCATTCTTATTACTGTTGATGGTAATTTTTCACATTATCAGATGCTTTATTTTTGCTAAGGATCAAGAAAAATCTATTGTCAATTTTAGCATTAGCCAAGATCGGCTTGGTTGTCAAATTTATTGATGACAAGTGTACAGTTCATGATCTCTCAAATGGTGATGTCATTATTTGTAAGCCGCCGGATTGGCAATTGTAAACTTGTCTCTTTTTTATATTCCGCACGAACCGAAAGGTCGTTGCAAAGAAATGTAATCTCTGATAAATCAATGAAAGGACGCTTCGGTGACAACCAGAAGGATCGCCAAACTGTCTGTCTGTGCGATACGTCTGTGTAGTTCTGTTGTGTTGTGTTTTGAGAATTCTGAGTAGTATCGTGTTATCTCGTTTTTGCTGATTACCTTCACTTGTGTTAACACTGTTCCATTAAGTACGACTTGTGAGTCTGTATTACAGTAATGAATAGTTTCAGCGCTATGTGTTGAGGACATAACAATCAGAGCGAATCAGTAAGGTTGTGGAAGAGTTAGTAATAGTCTGAGTACAGATAGTGAAGCTGTGAGAGAACGAACCAGAGTCTGGAGATTAATTCGTGTTGACAGAGTTCTTTGAACAATCGTGTACTGTTTTTGTGAATGAGTTAATTGGGAAAATCAAGAACACTGGCACCGTCTGTGGGAAGGTGGCAACAAATTGTTGCAAAGTGATTGTGGGAAGGTGACCATAGATTGTGAATCGACAGTAAGGTGAAATAGTACGTAAGTGTTTCAAAAGTGATATATGCTGGTTACTCGGTCCGGTAAGTCGTATCCGAAGTATAGGAGAGATCGACAACCTTGGGTAGTATCAAATTTGTTAAGGACTCCCCTAGGAGGCAGAAGCATAGATCGGTTAAGACCAATCATCGAAGAAACGAAGAACGTTAGTAGTGATTCTGGTAGCATTCCTGTAGAACATACTGCAATTCCAGCTGATTCCGGTGTAATTTCGGCACAGTCTGCAGAAGATACAGTAACTTCGGAGTCTACAAGGACGTAGTGTGTAGTTGATTAGACACCGTCTGGTCAAGATTCGAACCCGTCTGAGGATATAGGTGTTTTGCCCAGAGAGGTCATTGAAGGTGAAAGAATACCCTGGATTGGGGAAAGTTCCACTAATTCCGGTGGCAGTTCGGTCCCAACTCCAGAGAATTTACAAGTTTCTGTTGACAGTGTGATACTTCCCGGTGAATCTTCATTCCGGACACCACTGTTTGGGGCAAGCTTGCCTACGTTTGATACCACAGAAGAGGATAGGCTATTCGAATTAGAAATTCGTAAGAGGCTAAGCGCTATTTTCGAACCGGAAGGTGAGCAATCTGATCATACAGACTCTGAAGAGGATAGGCTATTCGAATTAGAAATTTGTAAGAGGTTAAGCGCTATTTTCGAACCGGAAGGTGAGCAGTCTGATCATACAGACTCTGAAGGACTGGAAACACATCCTCAGAACTCAGAAAATAGTAACAATACTGCCACTAGCACCATGAGTGGACAGCAACAACAACAACAACAACAGCAACAACAACCGCCACTCCACTCCGGCCGGTTCCAACAGGAGTAACTTACACCAAATTCGGTGGATTTCCAGGTGATGATCCTGATGCTCATGTACGCACCTTTGAAATAAGTTATGCAGTACTAAACCATCCACCTGATCCGGCATACAAGGCCATAGTATTCCAGTCAACATTAGTTAATGAAGCAGCGAGGTGGCTTACAGAATATGATATCAACCATTTCGACACCTATGAAGCGGTAAGGGATGCGTTTTTGCAGAGATTCCGGCTGAAGAAGAACCCTGCTGAAATTTTTGATTACTTGCAGAACAATAGACAGAAGCTGAACCAAACAGTGTAGGAATATGCCACCCTGTTTAGAACTCATTTGAGACAACTACCTCCGGTACATGCTAATTTACCGGATGATGTCATCACTCAGTGGTTTATTAATGGTTTGACTCCGCAGCTCCGACAGATTATGATCATACGTTGTGTGGGAGCTATGACACTAGATGCAATTATTGCAATGGCTTTGCAGCTCGAGCATAAGGTTGGAGGTTTTACCGAAGACCTGGAGTGGTTAAAAGCCAGTAAAAATGTTGTAGAGGATCCGGCTAGACAGATGTACTACACTAAGTGCAAGAATCCAGGGCATACCAGTGCCACATGTGCCCTTAATCAGATGTATTGCGCTATCTACAATACAACCGGACATTCCACCGAAAACTGTGCTTATAACGCCAAAGTGCAGGGGCCAGCAACTATCAATGCCATTATACAAGAACCAGGGCAGCCGGCTACCCATTATATTCCACCTCAGATGAGAAATAATCAGCAACAAGGATACAGGAATTATCGAGGACAACGGAATACAAATCGTTGGCAGACCGGAACATCATAGGAAGGTAATTCTTTGCCACCCCCTCGCTGTCATTTTTGCGGTGAGTTAGGTCATATCTGAAGATTCTGTAAAGATGCAGCCGAATATGATCATAGGAAGAAAGAGCGTCACAACCCAATGACCAATATGGTCTATATTTCACCAGTGGAAACTCAAGCAGCAATGATTCAAACAAGATCTGGTAGTTACAACCAGCAGCAGAAGTGTTTGAACCTGGCATCCATGAATAGCAGAGAATGTATGACAAAGCTAGTCAATGGACCACCAAAGAACCTACAGTGTTCCTAGATTCAATTCTGGTGACCCAAGTTCCGCTGCCAAAGGAAGGATCGCAGGAACAAGATTCTACCTATGTAACAGGCGCATCAACTTCAGAATCGGTGAAAAAGTACAATTCAAGCAAATCAAGCATGGGAAATTTTATCTAAGGTGTCCATTACTCTCCCTCTTGGACAGTTACTTGCACTAGTGTCGGGAGTTCGACAGCAATTCCAGCAACAGCTCAGTCCTGGGTCTTCCTACATTCCAGGGACAGCAACGGTACAACCGGAAGCTGATTCTACTGTGGATCATTCGGTCCCCTTAATTACGGTATGGTATAAAAATCACAAGATTACTCAAGTACTAATTGATGGTGGGTCTGGTGTAAACATAGGCACTGCAGCGCTTTGTAAAAAGTTGGGATGGACGCAAATCGAGCCTGTTCAATTTTTCGTTAGAATGGCAGATCAATCCCGAGTTCATCCGGTAGGACTCGTACGGAATGTTCCGATAACTTTGCAGGGTACAACGTTTAAGATGACTTTTGTAGTCTTAGAACTACCGGAGTCTAGTCTTGACTATAATCTTCTTTTCGATCGACCCTGGTTAAAACAGGCTAAGGTTATAGAGGATTGGTCAGCACAAGAACTAACATTTAAAGATAATCATCATAAATATATTGTCAAATTGGATGCCATTCAGCCTTGTGAACTTCATGCCAGGCCATATGTAGCAGAGCCAGTCCACATGTTGGATGGCTTATCTGACGATGAAGAAGAAGCATTTCTGAAGAACAATGAAGATCTGATTTCCTTAGGTACTGTAGATCTGCAATCTGTTGTAGACAACTGGAGCCCGGTAGCCTGTACGGTGGTGCCTGTGACCGAAGAAGTGGAGACAGAAGATACTGTTGCTATGGATGATGCCGCTCTACAACAACTTTTACAGTCAGCTAATGATCCAGGGAAACCTCGTCAATTCTATGTTCCTGAAGATCAGTTAATCACCTATAATTTGGGAGATGAAGTAAATCCGCGACCTGTCAAGATAAAGGAAGGATTGTCTGAGGCGTTTCAAGCAGATTTGATCCAGCTTCTTCATGAGTTCTCTGATGTTTTTGCATGGGATTATCGTGATATGAAAGGTTTGGATCCTCGCATCCATTAGCATCGGGTCGTGCTCAAACCAGAAGGAAAGCCGATTAAACAACCCAGCTACCATATGAACCCTAACTATGTAGCACAGGTCAAAGCAGAACTTGATCGCCTATTAAAGATAGGATTCATTGTACCCATTGAGCATGCTAAATGGATCTCCCCGATTGTAATCGTATCAAAGAAAAACAAGCTGCTCCGAATATGTTTCGATTACCGGAAATTGAATGCAGCCACCGTACCTGATCCATTTCCTCTTCCATTTCTTGATACAATGCTGGACAGAGTGGCTGGGCATGAAATGTATTCATTTCTCGATGGTTACAGTGGTTATAACCAGGTTTGAATGGCTGAGCAAGATATACCGAAAACAACGTTTATTATGAATTGGGGTGTTTTTGCTTGTACAATCATGTGGTTTGGATTAAGAACTGCTCCTAGTACCTTTCAGGGTTGTATGCAGGAAATCTTTTCACCCTACCTTACTTCTTTTATGCAAGTATATCTAGATGACTTCTCTTTATTCGATAAGATGGTAGCACACTTGTATCATTTACGATGTTGCTTTGAGAAATGTCGTGAATACCGACTCTACCTGAACCCCACCAAATCTGTCTTTGCGGTTTCTTGTGGTAAACTCCTTGGCCACATTGTATCTGCATAGGGCATACAAGTTGATCCAGATAAAATTGAAGCTGTGTTAGAAGCACCTGTGCCTACTACGTCGAAAGAAGTGATGCGCTTCATGGGTCAAGTCAGGTGGCATGGTCGACATTTACGGTGGCTTGCCCATTTGGCAATACCCCTAAATCGTCTAATAACTAGTAGTCCTCGACAGTTTGATTGGACTCCAGAATGTCAAACTGCATTTGATCGTCTAAAAGGATTATTAACGAAGGTTCCAATTCTACAACCTCATGATTGGGAACGACCATTTCATGTTTTTGTAGACGCATCAGATATAGCCATTGGAAGTATTTTAATGCAACAAACTGATAAGTGGTTTCGGCCTGTCTATTATGCAAGTAGATGGCTTGCTCCGGCTGAAAAGAATTATTCAGTCACTGAAAGAGAATGTCTTGGTTTGGTGTATTCTGTAAAGAAATTTCGGCATTATTTTCTAGGCTCAAAATTCATCTTCCATGTAGATCATGCTACGCTGGTGTATCTGGTTAGGCAGCAGCATTTAGGTGGTTGTTTGGCGCGTTGGATTTTATTGTTACAAGAGTTCAATTATGAAGTAATTCATCGATCCGACACTGCACATGCATTAGCAGATTTTCTCTCTCATTTGGATTCCGGTGAAGCTCCGGTCGATGTTGATGACACCACACTAGCAATTTATGTTACTGAAACGACTAGTGATGAATCTACAGAACCTCCTGTGACACCTACTTACTATGATCAGTTATTAACCTTTCTTATTGATGGATGTCTTCTCCCTTAAACTTCTCTTGCTATGCACTGGAATATTGCAGTTTATAGTCGCAAATTTCGGTTGATTGTCGGACAGTTGTATTATATGGATCACATTGGGGTTTTACTTCGTTGTATTCCTCCACATGAAGTAAACTCAATAATCGCTCTGGCACATTCAATACCTTTCGATGGACATTTTGCAGCAGATTTAACGCACCGAAAAATTCTGCAAAGTGGGCTCTGGTGGCCTACTATGTACAAAGATGTATCTCAGTTTGTACAACAATGTGACAATTGTCAGCGATCTGGACAGCCTTTACAACGCCATTTCTTTCCTCTACAGCCTGTCTTACCTTTGGAACCTTTTCAGAAATGGGGTCTTGACTTTATTGGACCAATCACACCTCCAGCAATCCTTAGTAACAACCGATACATTCTGACATGCACAGATTATGCTACTAGATGGGCAGAAGCTTAGGCTTTACTGTCTGCCACATCTGTTTCGATGGCAAAATGTCTAATGAAGGACGTATTCCCACGATATGGATTACCTTTGGAGCTTGTAACAGATCAAGGAACGCACTTTGTCAACAATTTAATGCGAGTGCTCACACACACTTTTCAGATTCTGCATAAATTCAGTTCACCGTATTATCCTCGTGCTAATGGCTTAGCTGAGAGTACAAACAAAACGTTGTTGACTATGCTTCGAAAATTGATTGTGGAATCACCAGAAAGATGGGATCAGTTACTACCTACAGTATTATGGGCATACCAAACTACCTACAAAGTAGCAACCGGACTGACTCCTTTCAAACTTGCATATGGGCTGGAGGCAATTGCACCAATGGAACTTGTAGTACCCAGTTTACGCGTGGCTATCACTCAGAAATTGTTACCTGAAGACTCTTTATCATTTCGGTTGGATACACTCAGAGACTTAGATGAACATCGCTGGGAAAGTTTTCTGACCCTTCAAGAAGTTCAGTTGCGGCAAGCTCGTACTCATGATAGATATCTAAAAACTCCAGTTTTTTCGGTGGGACAACTTGTGTTATTTTATAATGCTAAATCAAATCGTGCGGCTGGAAAATTCAAATTACGATGGGTTGGTCCTTACTGGACTAGTGAACAAGTGGGCCCAACTACTTTTTGGTTGACTACCTTGACCGGAATTCCTCTTCCTAAAGTGATCAATGGTTCAAAGTTGTGGCCGTATCATCAAGCACCTGAGTCTCGCTGACATGTTCTCCGATTTTTCGTGTATTATTTACTTTCTTTTTATTTTTGCATGTTAATTAAATAAGCCTATAAATATCCTCGTTTTGATATCTAAGTATGATCCACAGCCGCCCTGCATTATCGATTCTGCACATGCATGCACGCCATAGTTATGAAGGTTATCATCTCAACACCACATGATGATTAGCATTTTCGGTCGCCTCCCGTTACCAAGTTTCTACTTAATCTTCTTCTTTTCGCTGTTATTCGCTATTGTGTCTGTGTGTTTTGTGTGCTTTGTGCTCTCTGTAAACCCTGTGTATTCGTGCTACTTTGCGTGCGCATCATGGAAGCCCTGGCAAACTTTGCTACCTTTCGTGACGGACTTCCTCAGGACGTAAGTGAATTCTTGTGGGTCCGAGGTTTGCCCAACTTTGCTGAATTGCCCTGGCATTCAGTGGAGTGCCATCCATTCTATGCTCAGATAATTGCTGCTATTGCCGCCACACCTGCTACCGAGCAGAGTTGGCCTATTACGTGTTTCCCCTCTCTTGTCGTAATCACCATGCAGTCATTTGCTGCCGCTTTCCGACTCTCTCCAGAAGGACGAGAGAATGGCCCTAACCTTCCAATCGCTACAATGAATCAATTGTTTCCCAGGCACTCTTCGAATGAGTATGCCATACTCTGTCGTCCAGAGCCTGAAAGAACAACTTTACAATTTTTAGTAGCCATATTAAACTTACAAAAATGCACTTATGGGATTTCTCGCCCATTCTACTCGGTGATTGATATGGCTGCTATAGAGCCTATCAATTTTTCTTCCTATTATTTTCGGCGCATTCACCGTGAATGCATTGCGATCATTAAGCAGGTTAACAAAGGCGATCTGCCGCATTCCCGTCTTTCGCACATACTCACTTTTTTGTTTCCGGCCCTCCAAGCAGTGCAACCACCACCTAGAGGTCCAATTTTATATCATGAGGAATCTGCTCAGATACTGGAAGACGATGAAGAAGATGATGAAGAAATCTTCCAGCTCCTCCGCCGAAAACGAATCCGGATTAGTTCTTCTGGCAGTCAAGTGCAAGGGTCTGCCGCTAGAGATAACACAGACAAAAATGAAGAAGAGATTTTCCACGACACAACCACCTCGATTCATCATGATTCATCCGCTCAATCATCTCCAACCAAGCAACAAGATCAGAGTGTTACTGCTGATTCTGAAGACAGATCTTCTAAGGAAGAATCTCAGCAGCAGTCCAAACAAGATATGCAAGAAGATGCACAACTTATTGTTGCAGAGATTTTGGCAGAATTAATTACGGCAGTGGATTATGCAGTTGCCAAATCTCAACTGTCTACGCAGCAACCCACTGAAAAAATATTGGTGGCTAACACTTTGCAACCCACTCCTCCACCCAAACCTCCACTTAAACCCATTGTTCCCATTCCACCGATTGTACCTGATGCACCGGATTCATCATCCTCTTCACCGAATTATTCTCCGCCTAATTCCCATGAACTCCTGACCACTTCTTCATCTCAACCACGTCCTCCTCTTCCCGCTCCTTTGATTCCTATGATTAATGAGCTAGCATCCATGGGTCATATGTTGATCCACCTGCTGCAACAACTACTACAACAGATGAAGGAGATTATTGATAATCTCAAACATGAATTACAACATAAAGTTGATGTTTTAGAAGCGGATATCATTTCGTTGCAGGAAGAGGTAGATGCAATGAAGGCAGAGAATCATAATCTGCACTTCCAGATTAAACAGTTACAGGCTCGCCTTGTTGAATAGGAAACAGTGATTAGTCAAAGAGATGCTGCATTGGCTGAAGTAACAGCCAAAGATGATTTATTATGCGTTGCTGATGCAGAAATTCTTCAGTTATGACAGTTAGTTAAAGATAAAGAGGATTCCCGCATAGCAATGAGAAATTTGTTAAAGGAAACTAGAGAACAATTGGATGAAGCCGTGCAGAAAGGACAGGAAATGTCAACTTTACTAAAACAAACCAATACAAAGCTAGAGTTTGCAAATGCAAACCTGTTTGAATCAAATGCTGCTCTTAAAGACCAGATGACATTGGTTGTTCAGCTCCAGAAAAAGATTCCAGCAATTTGAAGAGAAAGAGATGTATATTACCGGACCATTCAATTTCAGAATCAAGAATTGGACAGAAGAGAAAGGCAACTTGGAGCTCAAGCCGAACGCTTATCATGAATAGATCAACAGATTGCCGATATGAAAGTAAACCATGATGTAGCTCTATCGAATGACTTTTATCTGTAGGAAGCCTTTCTACAAACACAGATAGAAATTTTGATAAGCCAAGTTATTGCCACTAGTTCAGTTAGAACTAATGCTCAGTTAGTAGAACCCGAGATACTGAAACAAATGCTGGATTTGTTAAAAAAGAAAATTTCCCGAACATTTAAATTAGCTAGAACAATGTATCTACATGGTATAATAGATGAGCCATAAGATTTTGTATACCTGCGGGTTCAAGTCCACCGTGCGTGCCAGTGTAAGCCGCCGGATTGGCAATTATAGACTTGTCTCTTTTTTATATTCCGCACGAACCGAAAGGTCATTGTGAAGAACTATAATCTCTGATAAATCAATGAAAGGACGCTTCGGTGACAACCAGAAGGATCGCCAGACTGTCTGTCTGGGCGATACGTATGTGTAGTTCCGTTGTGTTGTGTTTTGAGAATTCTGAGTAGTACCGTGTTATCTCGCTTTTGCTGATTACCTTCACTTGTGTTAACACTGTTCCATTAAGTACGACTTGTGAGTTTGTATTACGGTAATGAATAGTTTCAGCGCTGTGTGTTGAGGACGTAACAATTAGAGCGAATCGGTAAGGTTGTGGAAGAGTTAATAATAGTCTGCGTACAGATAGTGAAACTGTGAGAGAATGAACCAGAGTCTGGAGATTAATTCGTGTTGACAGAGTTCTTTGAACAATCGTGTACTGTTTTTGTGAATGAGTTAATTGGGAAAATCAAGTATAGGGCCTCTGTTTATTCAGACCCCTTCCACTCCCAAGAACCCAAAAAGAGCTTAAACGCGTCTCTGACAGCAAACGCACGTTTAACATTATTGCTTCTGGCATTTTATGCCATGGGTTGTATAAGCTCATAGTCTATGCAAAATTTATCAATGATTCAGCATGTGCAGTTCAAGATTCGTAGGCTGTCTCCAATGCAAAGCTTTGACATGCATGTTTTGGCCATTTTTTGCTAGTTTGCTATGCCTATAGAAATTTGAAATGGTGTCCTTTGTGCCCAAACTTGAGGCACCTTGTAAGTATGTTTGTGAAGGTTGTATTTTGGGCAAATTGCAGTGTTCATCCTTCCCAAAAGATGGCTAAGTTCGAGCTACTAAGAAATTATATCTTGTTCATATTGATGTATGTGATCCCATGTAGACACCTTCTTTTGGGAACTACCTTTACTTTGTGACTTTAAATGCATGGGTATATCCATTAAAAACAAATTCCAAAGTGTTTATGTGCTTCAAACAATTTTTGCTTATGGCTGAAAATATGGTAGCATAGAAATTGGGCACCCCCATTTTGATCGAGGGGGGAATATATGTCTTCTAATCTTAATGCATTTCTAGCTGAGCGTGGGATAAAACATCAGTGTCCAATGTCATACACACCTCAACAAAATGGAGTTGCATAAGGAAAAATGGATCTCTCATGGAGATGGTAAGGCATATGGTCCAAATTCAGGCTTTACCACATAGCTTATGGCTTTAGGCTGTTATGTGTGAAGCATATGTACTTAATAGGGAACCCACCAAAGCACTGCAATCTATCACTCCATATGAGGCTTGGCATGGTTGCAAACTATGTGTTGCTCATCTGCGTGTCTTTGGTTCTCTAGCATATGCATTAGTGCCTGAACAACAACACACGAAATTGGATGGTAAAGCAGTGAAATTTATTTTTTATTGTATACAGTTTTGAAAGTAATGGCTATCATATGTATCATCCACAGACTAAACGCATTTTGGTTAGCCATGATGTTGTTTTTGTCAAAGATGCAATTCAGCCATTACTTTCATGTACTAAGGAGATATCAGTTAGCTCCAAAGATGTGTGAGCCACCGAAATGTAATCCTGAAAAGTCGCACGCATACCGAAAGGGCATAGCGCAAACAGTTGTAACTTTTTGATTAATGAAAAGAAGCGTGTGTGAGACAGAGGGTATGTCGCGGGACTGTGGTCTGGGCGAATGCCTAAAGTGGAGCGTAGTGCGCATTGTGGACACTCTGAGTATTCTGTCTCTCTGTGATTAAGTTCAGTAATGTGTTAAGTTTTGATAAAGTATTAAGTTAAGCGATATTGCGGTAAAGTGACGAAGTGCGCATTTATGCGTATTGCAGTGAAGAACATTGTAATGTGCAGAACAGATATGTATTTGAAGAATAATTAATTCGGAGCGATAAGTTGGTGTAGTAGCATACAAATGAATTTGTAGATTTGGGAAAATACAAACAGGGCCTCTGTTTTACAGACCCCTAACCATCCCAAGAACCCAGATTTGATAGTAGTTTAAACATTAGTTTAACGTTGGCGCCGTCTATGGGAAATGGAGTGGCTAGTCGAAGAAAAGATTAAAGATCGACGAAGAATCCTTTGATATATGCCGGTAACACGCTCCGGTGAATCGTATCCTAAACACCAAAGTGATCCACATCCTTGGGTAGTTCCGAATTTGTTGGGAACACCCTCTGGTGGTAGAAACAAAGAACAATCAAGTTCAGTTGCAGAAGACCCAGTCCAGCAAGCCAGTGGCAATTCGAGTGGCAGTTCGGTGCCGTGCAGAAGCAGTTCGGTAGCTTGCGACGGTAATCTGGTGTGTTCCGGTGATAGTCCAATACCTTCTGAAGACAGTACGTTCGTTTCTGGTAGTACTTCGATGCTGTTCGATGTCAGTTCAGCACTCTTCGGTGAAATTCGGTGATCTTCGGTGACAATTCGATACTCTCCGATGATAGTATGCTATTGTTCGGCAGGAATTTGCTGCATTCACCATTTTTAGGTGCAAGTTTAGCCAATTTCGACACTAAGGTTGAGAAAGGGCTGTTAGATTTTGAGTTAGGTAATCGGCTCAGAGACATTTTTGGACCGGAAAGTTGGCAAAATGACCATACGGTCCAGGAACATCTGTCCCCAAAGTTCAGGCAACATGAGTAGTTCACAGCAACAACAACAACAACATCATCAACAACAACAACAACAATAGATTGTTCCACCACGTCCGATGCAAGCCGGAGTCACGTACACAAAATTTGGAGGTTTTCCGATAGATGATCCCGATGTGCATGTGCGGACATTTGAAATTAATTATGTAGTTTTGAATTACCCAGTAGACCCTGCTTATAAGGCCATCATGTTCCAGTCAACTTTGGTTAATGAAGTTGCTCACTGGTTAACCGAGTATGACTTGAATCCAGCAGTATGATGATGTGAAGGATGCATTTCTACAACGATTCCGGTTAAAGAAAAAGCCAACAGAAATTTTTGATTACCTGTAGAATAACAGGCAGAAGCCACACCAGAATGTACAAGACTATGCCACTCTATTCCAGACTCATTTACGACAGTTACCACCAGCACATGCCAACTTACCAGACGACATCATCACTCAGTGGTTCATAAACGGATTAAATCCCCAATTGAAACAGATTATGATCATATGATGTGTGGGTGGAATGAGCTTGGTTGCAATAATCGCTATGGCGTTACAGCTAGAAAATAAAGTGGGTGGATTCACTGAAGATCTATAGTGGTTGAAGGTGTCCAAGTATTCAAACCAAGACCCTCTAAAACAAATTTACTGTACTAAATGTAAAAACACAGGACACAGCAGCTCAGCCTGCACTTTGAATCAAATGTATTGCGCCATTTGCCATACCGTGGACCACGCTACGGAGACCTGCCCTTATAACGCAAAGGTACAGAGTAGAGCGGCTGTCAATGCTATCATCCAGGAACAAGGGCAACCGGCCAGTCATTATGTACCACCACAAATGAGGAATACTCCTTACCAAGGATACAAGGGTTATAGAGGAGCATGATCAACTAACTTTGGACAAACTCAGTGGAATGCGGGTCCATCAGGTGAATTTGCATCTCCTCCACCACCTAAATGTCATTTTTGCAGTGAAATAGGACATATCCGTAGGTATTGTAAATATGCGGCTGAGTACGATAAAAAGAAAAAGGAACGACAACACACGATGGCAAACATGGTGTACATTTCAGCAGTTGACACTCAAACAACAGTAGTGCAAACACGCTCGGGAAAGCAATTACAACCATCTACGGATATTTTTGAACCTGGAATTCATGAACAATAGAAGGTGTTTACTAAAGCAAGCAAGTGGGTGACCCAGGAACAAACTGTTTTTCCTGACCCAGTTCCAGTGATGCAACAAAGTATACCACAAGAAGTACCGAAAGGAAGGAAGCTGACCACTGGTATACCGGAACCCCCACAATACTCCGTACCGGAAATAGCAAAAAATGATCCGGTGTGGGACGTCTTATCCAAGGTGTCAATTACACTACCATTGGGACAATTGTTGGCTTTGGTCCCTGGTGTGCGCCAACAGTTCCAACAACAGGTCAGCCCAGGATCTTCATGTGCTCCTTCGATAGCAACAATCCAGCCCGAATTGGACCCGATGGTTGACCATGCGGTACCCTTGATTATGGTCTGGTATAAGAATCATAAAATCACTCAAGTATTAATTGATGGAGCTTCTGGAGTAAATATTGCAACAACAGCACTTTGTGAACAACGGATGGGATGGACGCAAATCGAACCTGTCCAATTTTTTGTCCGCATGGTTGATCAATCCCGAGTTCATCCGGTTGGATTGGTGCGAGATATTCCTATTACTCTTCAAGGAGCTGTTTTTAAAATGACCTTCATTGTTCTGGAATTACCTGAATCCAGCATTGACTATAACCTGCTCTTTGGACGACCATGGTTAAAGAAAGCTAAGGTAGTTCAGGATTGGCCAACGCATGAATTTATTTTTAAGAATAACCACTAAAAATATGTTGTTCCACTGGACGACATGAAGCCTTGCGACTTGCATGCATGACCATATGTAGCCAAACCTATACACATGTTGGATGGTCTTTCAGATGATGAAGAGGAAGCTTTTCTTAAAGTCAACAAGGATCTAATGGCACTCGGAATTGTTGACTTACAAATGGTTGCAAATAATTGGAGTCCGACAGCCTGTACAGTAGTACCACTGACCGGCGAACCCAAATCAAGCGCAGCACCGACCTTGGATGATACGATGCTACAACAATTGCTTCAGTTGGGTGACAAATTTGCCATGCCCCGACAGTTCTACGTACCGGAAGACCAATTGGTTACCTACAACTTAGGTGATGAAACTAATCCATGTCCAGTGAAGATTAAGGCGGGACTATCAGAGGCCTTCCAAGATAACTTGCTGCAGTTACTACGTGAATTCTCTGATGTATTTGCATGGGATTACCGGGATATGAAGGGGTTGGACCCGCGTATCTATAAGCATCGGGTTATGTTGAAACCAGATGCTCGGCCTATTAAACAACCCAGCTATAGGATGAATCCTCACTATGCGGGCCAGGTCAAAGCAAAATTGGATTGATTGCTTAAGGTTGGGTTTTATTGTCCCTATCGAGCATGCGGAGTGGATTTCCCCTATTGTCATAGTTCCTAAGAAGAATAAGCAATTATGGATATGTGTGGTCTACCGAAAATTAAACACAACCACCGTACCTGATCCATTCCCTCTGTCGTTTTTGGACACCATGTTAGATGATGTGGCAGATCGCGAGATGTACTCCTTTTTGGACGGATATAGTGGTTATAACCAAGTACGAATGGCAGAGCAGGACATTCCAAAGACAATATTTATAACCAATTGGGGCGTCTATGCGTGTACAGTGATGTGGTTTGGTCTATGAAATGCACCAAGTATGTTTCAGTGCTGTATGCAGGAAGTTTTCTCTCCTTATCTAACTACATTCATGAGAGTTTACTTAGAAGACTTCTCCTTATCCGGTGATACTTCGGCGCATCTGTATCATTTACGGTGTTGTTTCTCAAAGTGTCGAGAATACCGTTTGTGCTTAAACCCAAATAAATCTGTGTTCTCGGTATCTTGTGGCAAGTTGCTAGGGCACATTATCTCAAAACAGGGGATCCAAGTTGATCCAGATAAAGTGAAGGCCGTACTGGAGGCACCTGCTCCCAAGACGCCCAAAGAAGTGATGCGCTTCTTGGGACAAATCCAGTGGCATGGGCGACATTTGCGGTGGCTTGTTCATCTGGCCACGCCACTCAATCGATTGATCACTAGTACTCCTCGTCAGTTTGAATGGGCTGAAGCTTGTCAGTTGTCTTTCGATCGGTTGAAATCACTGTTAACGCAGACACCTATTTTACAAGTGCCAAATTGGGAATTACCATTTCATGTCTTTGTGGATGCATCCGACATTGCAATTGGCAGCATCTTGATGCAGCAAACGGAAAAATGGTTTCATCCGGTGTATTATGCGAGTCGTAGATTAGCTCCAGCATAGCGCAATTATTCAGTCACCAAACGTGAATGTCTCGGATTAGTGTATTCGGTGAAGAAATTCTGGCATTATTTACTAGGATGCCGCTTCACCTTTCATGTCGATCATGCAGCCTTGGTGTACCTTGTTCGCCAACAACATCTGGGAGGAAGGTTAGCAAGATGGGTATTGTTGCTCCAAGAGTTTGATTATTCGGTCGTACATCGACCAGGGTCCGCGCACGCACTTGCCAATTTTCTATCTCGATTGGATTCCGGTGAACTCCCAGAAGGAGTTGACGATACCACACCTGCTATCTATGCAACTGAGACTGTACAGATTGATCAACAAGAATTGCCGATAAAATCCTCCTATTATGACACTTTGATGCTTTTCTTGACCAGTGGATGTCCTCCCGGCACGGCCTCTACTGTTGCTCGCCATAAACTGGCCATGTATAGTCGGCGATTTTGACTAATTGTAGGGTAGTTATATTACATGGATCACTCGGGAGTGCTGTTAAGATGTGTTCCACCACACGAAAGTGCGTCAATAATCACAATGGCTCATTCTACCCTAGTTGGAGGTCATTTTGCGGTTGACCTGACCCACCGGAAGATTCTGCAGAGTGGCTTATGGTGGCCTGCTATGTATCGTGATGTGACCAAGTATGTGCGATAGTGTGATGAGTGTCAGCGTTTGGGTCAACCTTTGTAGTTAAGATGTGTTCCACCACACGAAAGTGCGTCAAATGGCTCATTCTACCCCAGTTGGAGGTCATTTTGCGGTTGACCTGACCCACCGGAAGATTTTGCAGAGTGGCTTATGGTGGCCTGCTATGTATCGTGATGTGACCAAGTATGTGCGATAGTGCGATGAGTGTCAGCGTTTGGGTCAACCTTTGCAGCGACATTACTTTTCGCTCTAGCTAGTTTTGCCTCTCGAACCCTTTCAAAAATGGGGTTTGGATTTTATTGGACCAATCACACCTCTTGCGACACTTACTAGTAACAGATATATTCTTACCTGCACAGATTATGCGACTAGGTGGGCCGAAGCTTGGGCTCTATGGTCAGCCACAGTGGTTGCGGTTGCTAAATGTTCGATGAAAGATATTTTTCCATGCTATGGTTTACCTTTGGAGATTGTGACTGATCAAGGTACGCACTTTGCACACACATTAATGCAAGTGCTTACTCATACCTTCCAGATTGTCCATAAATTCAGTTCCCCATACTACCCACGAGCGAATGGCCTCACCGAGAGCACAAACAAATCTCTGTTGAACATATTAAAGAAGGTAGTATTGGATTGCCCGGAGATATGGGACCAATTCCTACATGCCATATTATGGGCTTATTGTACAACATATAAAGTGGCGACCGGAACAACTCCCTTCAAGTTGGCCTATGGTTTGGAGGTGATTACTCCTATGGAACTGGTAGTTCCTAGTATGTGAGAGGCATTAGAGCAGAAATTACTATCAGAAGAATCTTTCCCTTTTTGATTGGAGGCTTTACAGTCTCTGGATGAACAGAGCCTCGAGAGTTTTCTGGTGCTGCAGGAAGTTCAGCTCAGACAAGCAAGAACTCACGATCGTTTCCTCTCAAAGACCCCGTGTTTACCACCAACCAATTAGTGCTCTTTTATAATGCTAAATCTAATCGATCTGCCAAAAAGTTTAAATTGTGCTGGTTTCGATCCCTACAGTATAGCCGAACAAGTGGGACCAACAACTTTTTGGTTATCCACTTTAACTGGTACCCTTCTTCCTAAGCCGATCGATGGATTGAAGCTTCGTCCCTATTATCCACCACCTTCATCCTCATGATGCATGATCGGTATTTTTACTCCTTTTTTTTTCTCACTGTTCTAGCTTGACGTTCCTCTCCTTTCTACGTAATTTTGGTTGACCGATTGACCGTAATCTTTTAGTTTTCTTACCTAACCATAATTAGTAGCCGCCTTCTGTGTCTCCGATTCTGTTAATGCGTGCATGTCACCATTATATCTGTATATTTCCAACACTCCTTGATGATTATGTTTCTTTCCATCTGATTCCTTCAATGTTTCTACTTAATCCTGTTCTTCATGCTGTTATTTGCTATTGTGTCCTTGTGTGCTTGCGACTCCTGTGTTATTTGTGCTTTTGTGTGTTTCTGATTGCACCATGGAAGTTCTAGCGAACATCGTTACCTTCCGTGCTGGTCTCGCTCTGGAAGTGAGCGAGTTCCTGCGTGCTCGTGGTCTCCTAGCCTTCGCTGAATTGCCTTGGTGAATTCAATGGAGTGTCATCCATTCTGTGCGCAGATAATCTCTGCCATTGCGGCTACGCCTACTACAGAATGATGCTGGCCGCTGGCATGTTTGAACCCCCGCGTCGTTGTCACACTTAGTACAGTCACTGAGGGATTTCAACTCCCTCATGAGGGTTTGGTTGATGGACCTCTCCTTCCTATGGCGACAATGGAGGAACTCTTCCCCAAGCACTCGTCTAACGAGTTTGCCATTTTATGTCGTCCAGAACTAGAGCGCACCGCACTCCAGTTCTTGGTAGCTGCACTGAATCTCCAAAAACGCACTTACGACATTTCACGCCCTTTTTATTCGATGATTGACACTGCAGCACGCGAGGCCGTTAACTTCACCTCTTTCTTTTTGCGGCATATTCACTGCGAATGCCAATCCATTTCTAAGCAATGAGATCCCTCGGACTCGCTTTCTCACTTTCCTTCTCCTAACAATTCAGGCCACAGAACCTCCTCGTTTACCTACAATTCTATTACATGAGGAGTCTACACAAATGCTAGAGGACGATGATGATGATGAAGATCTTCTCCACTTCTTCCAGCGCAAGTGCAGATGCATCAGTCCATCTCAAAGTCAAGTGCAGAAATCAACTGCTGTACAAGAGGTTGAAGTCTTCCATGATATAGCAACGTCATTACAGGTAGCATCTGCCCAATCTTCTCCTATTAAGCAGCAGGATATCGATGTCAGCATGGAAGATGTGGCTAAAACTTCACAGCGGGATGAAGTACAACACATGGATGATACAACTGTGAAGGATATAGTGGATGATCGCACTGCCATTGTTTGTCATCCATCATCCCCACCATTAGTAGATGATCAAGCAAGCACGGCAAAGCCACAGCCAAGCGCTGAGGAGGCAGTTACCGAAATTGCCGCCGTTTCATCTTTGCTTCAAAACGAAACAAGCATTGTCCTCGTTCAGACCCCTCTTCTCCCTCTTCCCCCTCCAATCACACTTCTTGCCGTTGTTGCTGCTTCTCCCTCCTCGCCTCCAGCCACAATCCGTGAGGTTTCATCCAAAGTTCCTTCTTCTCCCGACTACTCACCACCCTCATCTCCACACCTCCTTTCTTCCCAACCATCGTAGGCTACACCACCTATTCCCACCCCTGCTATGTTCACCCAATTGGCAACCATGGGTCAATTTTTAATATGGTTATCCCAACAATTACCCCTTCAATTGCAGATGGCACAACAAACCATTCGTCAGGAGCTGCAAACTCAAGTAGACATCCTGGAAGCCGATATAGCACCTCTCTAGGAAGAACTCCTTGAGGTGAAAACCGATATTCATTCCTTGCAAACCCAAATTCAGCAATTGCAGGAATAGTTGACAGAAAAAGATTCTATTATTGCTAATCAGGACGTAGAAATTAAGGGATTGAAGCAAGAAGTTGCAGATAAACAAGATGCCATGACTGCATTAGGCAATGAACTTCATGATACACAGGATAAGCTCAACATCTTAGAAGAAGCTTCATAGACGCTCGCCACCAATGTCATTAAAGCTAAAGCAGAATTACATAAAGTTACTGAGCAGCTATTCCAACAAGGTTAAGAACTTCCTACAGAGATTTCCAAGACTCTCAAGTTAAAGAAGGAAATCAAAATTGTTCAAAAAGAGAGAGAAGATTTTTATAAGACTATGTAGTTTCAATCTGAAGAACTCGAGCGCAGGGAAAAGAAGTTAGGCATCCAGGCTGAATGACTATCCAGGATAGATGCTGACATTGCTGAAATGAAGTTCCGCAGAGATGTTGCTCTTGCAAATGATTTTTAAAATCCTGAAAAGTCACACGCATACTGAAAGGCATAGTGCAAACCGTTGTAACTTT
Organism: Ceratopteris richardii; assembly: GCA_020310875.1. Lineage (NCBI taxonomy): Eukaryota > Viridiplantae > Streptophyta > Polypodiopsida > Polypodiales > Pteridaceae > Ceratopteris > Ceratopteris richardii. The sequence continues at coordinate 28,183,405 of CM035424.1, read as the reverse complement.
TTGATTAATGAAAAGAAGCGTGCGTGAGACAAAGGGTATGTCACCGGACTATGGTCTGGGTGAATGCCTAAAGTGGAGCGTAGCATGCATTGTGGACACTTTGAGTATTCTTTCTCTCTATGATTAAGTTCAGTAATGTGTTAAGTTTTGATGAAGTATTAAGTTAAGTGATATTGCAGTAGAGTGACGAAGTGCATGTTTATGCATATTGCGGTGAAGAACATAATGTGCAGAATGTTGGCTATGAGCTTTGATTCTTCATCTTGTGTGTGATCCCTCTCCTAAAAAGAGGGCAATCCTATCTAAAGCCTTATCTCCTTTTGATTGGTCAAAAAGGAGCTCCTACTTTTATATAAGATCATGACTCTCCATCACTTAATCATAGGCACATTTCATCGTCATATTTGTGCATACCACGTAGAGAAACGATTCTCTCTCTACCTTATCTCAGAGTGTCCTTGTCTCAGCATATGAGAGTCCTCTCACTCTCTTCTATCTTTTCCATCCTATCTAAAGCCTTATCTCCTTTTGATTGGTCAAAAAGGAGCTCCTACTTTTGTATAAGATCATGACTCTCCATCACTTAATCATAGGCACATTTCATTGTCATATTTGTGCATACCACGTAGAGAAACGATTCTCTCTCTACCTTATCTCAGAGTGTCCTTGTCTCAGCGTACGGGAGTCCTCTCACTCTCTTCTATCTTTTCCTCTCTGTGGCGTCTACTGACTTATCATTCGTGAGAATCGCCATTGCTCACACTGCTCACAACCACTGTTGTTGCGCCAAATCCAATACAAAACAAATACGTATTTGAAGAATAATTAATTCAGAGCGATAATGGTGTAGTAGCATACAAGTGAGTCTGTAGATTTGGGAAAATACAAACAGGGCCTCTGTTTTACAGACCCCTAACCATCCCAAGAACCCAGATTTGATAGTAGTTTAAACATTAGTTTAACAGATGTGTATGACACTTTACTACTTCTTTTTACATGTGAACATTTAAGCATTGGTCCACATGAGGTAATTTCTCAGCCTTTACAAGTTCCAGATGATGATGCAGATCATTCCATTTCTGATGCAAATTTACATGGTGCACTTGTTGATGAGAGGGTTGATAGGAGGAAAAAATTATGCCTAAATGGCTAGTGCAAACTTTGCAAGATAGCACATTAGATGCACCTCTGTCATATCGTACTCGTTTAGGATCTCATATTCCTTCTTTTGCATCACATTTCTATGAAATTTCTACCTCTAATCTTTGTGATGCGAATGAGTCTGTTTCTTTTGATGAAGAAAAAAATTCAAAAATTTGGATGGCTACTATGCAATCAAAATATGATGCTATTATGAAGAAAGGTACCTGGTCTTTATGTGAATTTCCTCTAAAAAAAAGGCTATTGGCACTAAATGGGTATACAAGCTACAATGTAAGCTTGATGGAACATTTTACAAGTGTAAGGCTTCTTGTAAAAGGTTATGCTCAAGAAAGAGGCATTGATTTTGATGATACCTTTGCACCCACATGCCGAATGACTACCGTTCGTAGCATGTGTGCACTTGCAGCTCATTATGGTTGGAATGTACATAGATTGGACATTAAGACTACATTTTTGAATCGGTGACTTACATGAAGTGTATGTATTTTAGCCTCGTGGTTTTGTGTAGAAAGGGCATGAAAACAAAGTGTGTAGGTTGAAAAAAGCATTATATGGTTTGAAGCAAGCACCATGTGCTTGGTATGAAAAGATACATGCCTACTTGATTGCACATGGTTTTGAGAATAATCCAACTAAGAGCACCTTATATGTTAAGCATGCAAATTATGTACTTCTGATCATTGTTGTGCATGTTCATGACATGCTGCTCACTGGTCCTAATTATGAGAAGCATATTTCTAAATTAAAGGCTTATTTGCATGCCTCTTTTGAGATGTCAGATTTGGGGCATTTGCATCATTATTTGGGCATTTATTTTATGCAAGTTGGGGGAATAGCTTTGTGTCAAACAAAATATATTAACACATTATTGCAACATTTTGGACTTGAAGATTGCAAACCTATTGCCACTCCTATGGAAACAGGTTTATGGTTGAGTCTTCATGATGTTGGAGATGTTTGATGTTATTCTCTACCAGTAAGCTGCTGGATGCTTGATTTGCTTATGCATGACTTGGCCTTATATTCAACCTGCTCTCTCATAGGTGAGAAGGTTTATGAATTGCCCGAGTGTCAAGCATTGATAGGTAATTAAGTGCATCTTTTGCCACTTAAGTGCTAGTCGACTACTTGGATTGTTTTATCCCAAGGGAGGATCACTACCGCTAGATTTACATGCCTTTTTGACTAATACTAGGATGGTTGCTATGGCACTCATGTGTCCAATAGTGGTTTTTGCTTCATGCTCAATAGCTCTTTGTATATCTTGGTTGAGCAAGAAGCAGCCTATTGTGGATGCTTTTAGTTGTGAGGTTGAGTATAGGGAAGCTTTCACACTGACTCTTGAGTGTCTGTGGCTTAGACACCTTTTGGTTGATTTGGGTGTTGGTCGGGGTCTTCTTCCAACGCCATCTTCATTGACAATCAGAGTGCATTGGAAGTTGCAAGGAACCCTGTGTTCCATGCTCCCACAAAGCACATTGAGGTGCACTATCATTATTTTAGGGAGAGGTTCTCTACTAGAGAGATCGGTTGGGCATATGTGCCCACACATGATAACATTGCAAATCTTTTCACAAAGTCTCTACCTCGGGAGAAGTTTGAAGCTTTCCAAAAAGCTTTGGGCTTACTGTTGGGGACGTAACGGTCATGTGACCTTACCCCCATCTTCATATATATACATCATATATAGAGCATTGCCTCAAGAGGGATCATTATGTGGGTTTTGAGGCTCCCACGCATATCCGCGCGTCTCTCCTCTCTTCTCTCTCGTTCCATCTCCTCCTTCCTCTTCTTCTGCACTCCAAACCCCTTCATTGGTATCAGAGCATGCTGAAGGCTTGTGTGCAAGAAGCTTCAATGGAAGCTTAAGTGAGAAGAGGTAGAAGTGCAGGTCGGCATCTCTTGATAGCTGTTCAGTATTTCGGTCATAACTTGAGCTAAGAAGCTCGGATTGACGCGTTTTAAAGTTCTGTGCGTAGCTAACACAGAGAGCTACAACTTCACAGAAGGGCACAAAACCTGGTTCGGACTTCTGAAGTGCCGAAAATTCGAAAAACGCAGAGAATTGTAGAAGGCGAATCTACATTGAGTAGGACAGCAGGTCGGTTTTTTTGTCATAACTTGAGTTCTACAGCTCGGAATGCGATGATTCAACTTGCTGCTCGTAGCTTGGAAAGATAGCTACAACTTTGTAGAAGAACTCAGATCCAGATTCTGAGTTTTAGGTTGCCGAAATTGCAGAATACAGAGCAGTACTGTTGCAAGTGAAATTGAAATTGACAGCAGGTGCTTGTCTTAAGCATATCTTGAGCTACGCACCTCCGATTGAGGTGTTCTTTATGTCGTTACGTAGCCAAGAAGTGGATCTTGAAGTTTGCTGAAGACCAAAAGTTCAGATTCAGAGGTTATCACCTCTGAAACAGCAAAACACAGAGCAGTACAGTTTTGCCCAAACAAGCCTAATTGCACTTGGAGGTTGAATTTGCTTTGGAACTTCTTCGAGAGAGAATTTATGGTGTGCAAGCTCTTATTTTCAGAGCTTCAAAGCATTGTACATGTATGATCACTGTGGTAGCTCCTCCATATGAGAGTAGAGCATGATCTTGTCATGTGTTTGACATGTAAGATGACATTGTGGTATACTCTTTTTGAGGTTTATGTCATCATGAGTTCGATCATGGATGTATAGTGGCATTGTGGTCTATATCTTGCTTATGCCACTTGGTTATGGATTTACTTGCCGATTGCACATACTTTTATGAGAGCTGATTTTGGATCTTGTTTGGTACTTGTATCTTTTGTTTTCTTTGCAGGTACATGATCCAGATTGGAGCCTCAGTTACACGTTTGTTTGTCACCGTTATTAGCATTTGGTCATTGATTGATATATATTTGCCAGTGTGATTCTTGGCACATGTGGATGGTGATTCCCACATGGTTATTTTGGTTCTAGAGTCCATTTTACAGAGGAGATGCTGCCGAAATTTCATCGGCTTTTATGCTAGAAAGGAGCTCTTGTGGATCTTGAAGCTTTTGCGATAGCTTTGGATCATTGACTATCTCCATTCACTTGGACTTGGTCACAGGTTGTTTGTGACAAGTTGGACCATCTTGCAGGATTTATTCTTGAGTGGGAGTTGTATTGCCATTGTATTGGCGTGTATTGCCATTAGTTTTTTGGCACATGTAGTTTCCATTATCTTCTTGATTTATATTAGTGACAGGTGGTGACAGATTATTCATTGTTCTTTGGTGATTGGATATCTTATTTGATTGCTCAGTTTTCAGGGGATACTCTGTCGAATTTTTCCCAGGATTCTTTCACATCTACTTGGTCACTTTGGAGACTTGGTGAGCAGGCTTATGCTCATGGTTTTATATGCATGCTAGATGCATGGCTATGTGACAAGTGGTTCACATAGTTCCTTCTCCATCGAGACATTTGTGATATGACTTATGCATATGGATATGCAGGTGTGATCCTATTCAGGATAGAGTATTGTTTCTAGTCTCTTGTTATATTGCTAGTCTATTGGATTGCCACCATGGTGTCTTCTCGATTTGATGGCACTGACTTTCCGAGATGGAAAGCTCAGATGTGGCATACATTGGTTCGTGCAGGGTTACACATGTATGTGCATAGAGATGCACAGAGGCCTCGTGACATGCCCGATCATGTATGGATGGATATGGATGCATTGGCCAGCTCCACTATCCGATTACAGCTTGTGGATTCTATATATGAGTCTGTTATGTATGAGGAGACGAGTAGTGCATTATGGCAGAGACTACATGATATGTATGCGAGTCCATTGACTCATGTGAGACATAGATCACATCGACGACTTCGATGTTGGCACTGTGGTCATGAGGGCCATATTCGACGATGTTGCTTCAGGCGGATGCGACGACGATGTCAGAGATATGCACGTGATGCAGATCAGGTAGTGGTTTCAGGAGATTCTATGGCAGTTGATTATGCTAGTGATGGAGATATCACTTTCTCCTATGGTTCATCTCATGATTCCTCTTGCTCATTAGATAGCACACATATGGCTTGGTTGCTTGATGCATTAGCCAGTTTTCATGTTACTCCACATCGTGAGTGGTTTTGTCGATTCTTAGGTGAGAGTCGTGGATGTGTGCACATGTCTGATGGTACGACATATGACATTGAGGGTGCAGGAGATATATGCCTTATGCTACCTAGTGGAGCATCACTTATGCTCAGACATGTACGCTATGTGCCTTCATTCCCTATGAGCTTGATTTCAGTTAGCCAGTTACAGGAGAGCAGATGTTATGCATTCCTTGGTGAGCATCATTTTCAGTTGCAGTTGGGACAGCTTATGCTTGTCAGAGGTGCCAGGATTGGGCACATGTATCCACTGCAGGTACTTCATGTGAGAGACAGTCTCGTCTCAGTGGGAGTTCAGCCTTATGTGCGATGTGAGACTCGTCATGTCTCATTCTGTCTACCTATAGATAGGTCTATGGACATTCTTGATGCACATGTATGGCATGATTCAGATGCTCAGATGGATGCATATATAGAGCATGTTTTGGATGCTCATGATGCTTATATAGAGCATGATTTTGTTGATCATATGGATGCTCATGTAGAGCACACTTCGGATGATCAGTTGGATGCTTTAGAGCATGATATGGATGCTCATGTAGAGCATTGTGATGATACTCAGTTAGAGTGTGATCATCAATTTGATCTTGGTGTTGATGTTGTGCAGTTAGCTCATGTGGAGCATGATGATACACTTAGTGTGGTAGAGCTCGATAGCTCTTATGATTCACAGTGTATACCAGAGCATATTAGCTCTCAGGATGCACAGCTAGACACATCCTTGGTTGATAGGATGGCTGATTTGGATGCTGAGGAGTCAGCAATTATGCAGTCATTCTTGGATTCGCTCATGCCAGATGTTGACATAGATATATCAGGACATGTTGGTCTTGATGATAGTGCTTTGGATGCCTTGGATATAGGCATGGCGACATACTTAGGTTAGCCAGGATAGCACATGTTTCGTCAGCATTCGGGAGTCTGATATACGAGTTGTTATGCTCGAGACCAGACATTGCAGTTGCTATTGGAGCATTTGCACTTGGAGTTGTCAGTCGTTCGATGATTGATATAGGCATAGAGCGAGTGGGAGCTTTGCAAGAACTTCATCAGTTCTTGCGTCAGTCATATATGAGCTCGGCTCCTGTTGATATGAGTCTAGAGAAGTTTGAGGTGCATGGATACACCTTGTTCGAGGCGGTTGGTGTAGGCTGATCTAGTATGGGTAGAGATCCGGACTCTTCCTGTACATTAGTGTATAGTCCTACATCATTCTTTGTATGTGTTACCACTTATGGTCACATTGACCCTTAAGTGGGAGATTGTTGGGGACGTAAGGGTCATGTGACCTTACCCCCATCTTCATATATATACATCATATATAGAGCATTGCCTCAAGAGGGATCATTATGTGGGTTTTGAGGCTCCCACGCATATCCGCGCGTCTCTCCTCTCTTCTCTCTCGTTCCATCTCCTCCTTCCTCTTCTTCTGCACTCCAAACCCCTTCATTGTTACCGTTAGTGTCCATGTGAAAGGCCAAATGGCCACCGGACACTTCTTTGTATATGTTCTTTAATAAAACATATAGTGGCCTGGTCAGTCACAGACTGTAAGTTCGATCGCATTTGTAAGACCTAAGAAGTCTGTCTTTCGTGCTCCATGTGTACTGCGTTTTCTGCGTATTTCTACAACCTCTGTGCGGAGAAGTGTGTGTGGCCCCAGGAGCTCGGTTTTCTACTCCGAGCATATCGTCGTGGAGCTCTCGAGAAGGAGAGTGCAGGCTGGTGCATCGCCATCGAAATACTTCACTTACTTCCTTTTGTGGATTCATCTCTTTCCACATTGCTTGGCACTTCCTTATCAATGAGTGCCAAATCTTTGCTCACTACATCACTCCCAAGGGGGATTTGTTGATATATTTTGATAGTGGTGTGTGAACACACTTAGGACCATCGGAGTTAAGGAGGTTTTTTTCCATATCCTATTGGGTTACTTATATTTGTACATTCACTTGGTAATTCATTCCGTATTGTGTGTTGTGCTCCAAGCTTCTTCTTCTTCTTCTTCTTCCTTGTGTTGTTCGCATGCTTCCTCAAATTTCAAACTCCAATGGGAAGTAGTTTGCTAGTTAACCAAGTTCACTCCTAATCATTTTGCAACCTATGATGTCTTGCATACAAATTCTTTTTAGACGTGTTCCTAAAGCTAAAACAATTGGAAAACTCTTTGTTACACTGCAATATATGGTCCAGCAACCTACTCAGACTATGGAAGACTATGCATCTTTACTGTGAAGTAATCTAAGGCAACTTTCAGATCTTGAACGCCCCCTAATGATGTAGTGTGTGGGTGGTTTATGGAAGGTCTCAATCCCATGCTCAAGGAGAAAATGTGTCTTTATGTATTGGATGGAATTTGATCATTGGATTAGATTATTGATGCTAAATGGTTTGCACTATGTGTAAATGCATTACTGCTAAAGAAAATGTTTACAACATTTAAACTATCGCTTGTAGAGTGTTAGGGGAGATGCTAAGCTCACAAGCATTGAGGGACTATGGAAGTTCTAATATCGATACCTTTTGTGGGGTCAATTGATCTATTCCAATAGATGTATTGTACAAAGCGTTGAAACATGGGCCATATCATTATAAATTGTGCACTTAATCAGGTGTATAGTGCTATATGTAATGTAATGAACAATACATGGAATAAAGCAATAATTGCCAATCAAATACAATTGGATTTTCCACCAGTCATCTAGTGGTATTAGCAACGATATGTTCATACAATGTGCCCCTCATATGCAAGTCATAATGGTGGAAGTAAGGAGCAAGTACACTTATCTCCCTTGGGGCAAAATAGATCGAGCTATCCAAGTTACGAAGGGGGATAGATGGCCCTTCAATTAGAATCATGAAACATACTTGAAGGACAAAAAGGACCTTAGTGCCTATTTTCTATGGAATTCAAACATATGAGGTCGGCTTCTCTAGAGGCTCAAGAATGAGATCGAAGAAAGCAAGAATCTAAGATGAAAGCACCCATGATCAATATGATCACCATTAGCTATGAAGAACTTTTAAGCCTCATAGTTACTCGATCCATAAAAACAATTGCAAACGTAAGTGAAAATTTTGTATCCCAACATCTCGGATCTATTGGAGTTTGAGGTCTACGAAAGCACACAAACAACACAAAGTAGAAGAAGTTTGAAGCACAACACACAATACTCAATGTATTACCAAGAGAATGTACAAAGATAAGTGACCCGTTAGGGTTATGGGCATATATACAAGCTGGGGGAAAAAATCTCCTAAACATGGAAGAAAGTGCCTTGGCCGTCCTAGTGTGTTCACACACATCACTACCTAAATATATCAACAAATCCCCCCGTGAGTGATGCCATGAACAAGGAGCTGGTACTCATGTATAAGGAAGTGCGAAGCTATTGGAATCAATCCACAAAAGGAAGTACACCCAAAGCTTTGCAAAAGGCTTCAAATTTCTCACTAAGTAGAGCTTTTCTAAAAAGGTATGCAATGTTCCCCTGTGTGGGCACATATGCCAAACTGATCTCCCCAGTAGAGAAATTATCCCTGACATAATGATAGTGCACCTCAATGTGCTTACTGCGACATGGAACATGTTGGAAATTTAGTAGCCCCATAACTAATACCACAGGTCCATAGTTCCATAGATTCAGAATCTACAACACAAATTTCATCAATCTTCCAATAATGACAAAACATGAACATACCACACTTAATCATACAAATGATGAGACAAAGATAGAGAAAGATTAGACATGTGTAAAGTGTTATGTAAGCCACTGCTTACTTGCACTTTCATATATACAAATGTCAATTTACAATGTGGGAGCAAAACTCTCAACCACCTCTATGTGAACAGAAATAGATGAACAGAAATAGATGAACAGAAATAGATGGATGAGTGAATGTACATAATTTACAAGAATATTCAGATGTAGGGATAGAAATCTGAATATGTATGAGATCTATGACCTGATAGGTTGTAGAAGAGTGTATATGAGTGACAGAAAGAGGAAAGATCAGTGTGAGACTGATATTCAACAAACCCTAATTTGATTTTAGGCTATGGAAGACCCTAAATCAGATGTGTGTGTGAAAGATCACATACTTACAGAATTAGCATAGAATGCTAACATGTTGCTGTCAGAAATCCTCATACTCATGTGAAAGACCTTCTCTAACACCTCATCGGAATGCATATGTAGCATGCATGTATTGATTCTCCTTTAGATATGCTGAATAGGACTCCTCCTCATATGGATGCCACTACCTCCATAAACTCCAAGTAGTACCTATGTGCATAAAGAGAATATGTACCTGAATTCTTAACATAAGATGCAAAACTTATGTTAACCTCCATCCAATGTCTTTGAAGTACACCGAAATCTTCATGTAAAAGACAATCTTCAAATACATTATGTAGATGGTTGATCCACACCACCAAGCTGCTGATAGGTAAGTCCTCTCCATAAGCAAGAGTGTGAGCACACTCTTCTCCAAGAAGAACTCCATAGCTGCTCCTCAACATGAGTGCACCTTGGCTGCCCCATGTGTGCTAGAGCACCACCTCTACTGAGGGACCAAAGCTAGCATTGCAATTGGTGTAGGATGTCTAACAAAGTGACCCAAGACTCTCTTATATAGGTTTTAAAGCTCCATCTGAAAAACTCACAAAAAAGCACTTTATTTTAATCACATCACTTTTCAAATTGCTTTTGCTTTATTTTAAGTGAGTTTGCTTTATTTTTAAAGTTGCTTTTACCTAACTTTAAAAATAACTTCTTGACCTACTTTTTCACACTTCTGACTACTTGATGAATGATCTGACAACATTTTTATGATCCTCATTGTTGAAGATTCACTCACTAATTACACATAAAGACATGAAGGCATATGAAGGATAAGAAAGACAAAGAAAAGCGGAAACAAAGCATTCAGAAATTCAAGCCTTAGTGAAGGGACAAATTCACACTTGTAATATAGTGCATAAAAAATTCTAGAATTACAAGTTTTGAATCTCGGAGCATCAAGCAGATATGTATATATAAGTTAGTTTGAATATAGAAAAAGAATAGAGAAAAAGAAGAAGAAGAAGAGATAGAGATAGAGAAAGTGTGCATGAGATAGGAAGAAGTTATAGAGAAATGAAAAGCTGATTTATCGAGAATTTTTTCTATGAGAGAGATGGTGAGGAATAACTACTCAGAGTAGGAGAGTTTTTCATGGCTATGAGCGGAATGAAGCCAAGACATTCTGTACACATCTTCTCTAATAGAAACGCATGTTTCTGTAGAAGAATTCGAGCAAATTCTTCTTGTGTTGAAGAAATCTAAGTATTCTTCATATCAATGTGAGAGTTAGTTAACAGTTACGAGTTTTTCTGGTGCACATTTTACTGAACTTCTAAGAGTTAGATCTCACAGTATAGTGTAAAGTTTTTCATGAATGATAGCTCATTTTGAAGCTATATCTTCAACTACAAATTGATCAAAAGATTTCTATGAAACTGGACATGTACTCAAAGTATTGCATCTAACAATAAAGGTATCTCAACTTGATGAAGATATTTCTTAAACTTCAGATACAATTCAATTACTGAATAAAGTTTAGGTATTACTTCTTTACTTCATTTACAATCACTTGAAGTAACTTCAAACATAATTGCAATTGATTTCGGTGATATTCCGATAAAGTTACGGTGATATTACAGTGAGTTACAACACAGTTCTGGTGCAGCTAAGTGGGAGCAAGAATGTCTAATAGTAAACAAACAAAAGAATTGTAAAGACTGTGTTAAATCATATCAGAATTGAAGCTAGAAGAAAAGATGTAGATTTCTAGAAAAGTGAATTTTTGAGTTTCACTAAGCACAATGATAAAGTTTTTTACAATTTTGGAAAGTTTATCAAGCTATTGACGATTGTGGAGGTATTCTAATATCACTTTAGCTTAGTTCTTGTGGCGTATTTCGCACCGACAAGTGGTATCAGAGCAGAAATGTCCTCAAAGAGTAAACGGAAGTGTAGATACAAGAGAAATTGAAGAGTTCTTCATAGGAAAGGTGAAAGTTGAGATGATCAACAAAAAATGGTATCAACGGAGAATTTCAAAGTTATTCTCAAGAGTAAAGGTTTATGAAAGGTAACACTTTTTAACCTTATACTCACAGCTTTCAACAAAAACAAGGAGGCTATGGAAGATCATATCTCTATTGACAAATTGGATAGAGATAATTACCCCACATGGGTAATGAGAATGGAAGCCTTACTTATGAGTAAAGATTTAATGATATATGTGATAGGAGAAGAAAAGAAGCCTACTTTTGGAGACGATAGTCAACCAAAGAAAGAAGAATTAGAAGCCTTGAAGTTGTGGCAGAAGAAAGATGCAACTACAAGAGCTTATATCTACAATACTATTACAGATCGTCTGCTACCACACATTAGAGGTTTGGAAAAAGCGGAAGATATATGGAATGCATTGGAAGATCATTTCCAAAACACTACTAAAGCTAGGAAGGCTAGCTTATGGTCAGAGTTTAAAACATTCAAGAAAAAGCAAATTCAAAGCATTAGTGATTATGTCACTAAGATGAAGGACTTGGCAGACAGTCTTGGATCTATTGATGAGGATATTGAAGACCACAGGTTGATAGCACAATTGCTTGCAGGATTGAGAGGAGATGAAAGGTGGAAACCTTTTGTACTCTCAACTAAACTTTCATTAAATCATTTTGTACCAGATCTAAATCATTTGCTTGGACTAATGCTTACATTTGAGCAAGACTTGAAGACAGATGGAGACTCTAAAGGACATAGTTCTGCTATGTATGCAAAGAATAAGAAGAAAGGTGACAAAGGTAAAGCAAAGGATGAAGAAGAGATGACTGCTCAAGCAAATTATGCAAGAGGAAGAGGAAACAACAGAGGTAAAGGTAGAGGAAATACAAAAGGAAGAGGTAATCAGAATAACAACAAGAAGACTTGCTGGATCTGTGGATTGAGCAATCATTTTGCTCATGACTGCTGGCATAATCTCCAAGGATCAAATCAGAATCAAAACAATAATAGCAGAGGCCGAGATGGAAGGTATCAAAGTTATTTTTGGAGAGGAAGACAAAGTCAAAGAGGAGGATGTGGTAGAGGTGGAGGAAGAAGTTGGGGACAGAATCAATCTTACAACACTACCTACTACAACTATGCAAATGATGCACTAATGACAATCATACAACATTGATGATGAATTCAATAAGTGTATCAGAGAATGAAAATCTCAAGGTATTCTATATTGACTCTAGTTGTTCAAATCATTTGTCAGGTAATATGAATTATTATCAGAATTGGAAGAGGGCATTTCAAATCATACAGTACAAACAGGTGATAACACAAAACATAATGTGCATTCAATTGGAAAAGTGAAGTGCAAGAGTGGAGCTGACCTGCTAACAAATGTTTTGTATGTTCCAACAATCCCAAAGAATCTGATTAGTGTGGGACAAATAGTAGAGAAAGGTTTTCAGGTCAGATTTACGAATGAAGGAGTATTTTTTGAAGATCCAGAGAATGGATACAATCAAGTTGTCTATGGTAAGAAGGAAGGTAGAATTTTTACTCTTAAAGTGCAAGGGAATGTTGCTCAAGCCTTGATCACACATGGTGATGAAGTATTTACAGAATTAGACCTCTGGCATAAGAGGTTAGGACACTTTAATGAAAAAGGAAACAAAACTATGGTGGAAAAACAATCTGTAAAAGGGTTACCAAATATGAAGAGCCAACATATGATTCACAAATATGAAGATCGTCAAATGGGAAAGGCACACAGGTTACCATTTCAGAAGAAAGGTTACAAACATGATGGTTTGCTAGAACTCATACATATAGATGTATGAGGACTAACAAAAGATGGATCAATCAATGGTTCTAGGTATTATGTTCTTTTTATTGATGATGCAACAAGATGGATAACTCTTTATGTTTTGAAGGAGAGATCAGAAGTGTTTGGAGCCTTCAAGCATTTTCATGCATATGCTGAAAGAGTTACAGGACAAAAGCTCAAGAGGCTAAGATATGATGGAGGAGGAGAATACTTCTCTCAAGAATTCAATGATTATCTTTGGAATGCAGGTATCAAAAGAGAAATAACTTGCAGGTATGCACCGCAACAAAATGGAGTGGCAGAAAGGAGAAACTGAACTTTGGTTGAGTTTGCCAGAGCAATGTTAAAGGAGAAGAACTATCCAAATTATCTTTGGGTTGAGGCCGTAAATACAGCCACCTACCTTGTAAACAGATTACCATGTGCAACTTTAAATGGAATGACCCCTTAAGAAGCTTGGTGGGGTAAGAAACCAACACGTGATCATTGCAAAGTGTTTGGATCAATTGCTTATGCTTATGTACCATCACAACTTAGACATAAACTTGAACCAAAGGCTGAAAAATATGTGTTTATTGGATATGATGACAGGCATATGGGTTATAGGCTATGGAGTCCTTTAACCAAATAGTTTATTGTTTCCAGAGATGTGACATTTGATGAACAGAAGAGTTGGTATGCAGATAAAGAGCATAAAATTGAAACATTTGAAGAATAGGTAAGAAGAAGTAAGTAAATCACATATGCAGGTAAATGGAGGTGAAGATCATATGCAAGCAAGTACATCCAAGATTGGAACAATTATGAGAAATGAAGATGCACCTAGATTTGATGAAGAAGTGTATTCAGATACACATGAAGAGTATGAACCAAGAAGGTCAACCAGATTAAGAAAACAACCGACAAGGTATTCTTATGATACTTCTTATTTGACTCAGAAAAATTATGCCTACATGGTGAAGGAAGATGAAGAACCTCAGAATTATAATGAATCAAAGGGTAAGAAATAATGGGAAGAAGCAATGAAGGAATATTTCAATGCACTTGAGGAGAACAAGACTTGGGAACTTGTTCCAAAGAAAAATGGTAAGAAAGTGATTGGAAATAAATGGGTTTACAAAGTTAAGAAACTTACAGATGGAAGAATAGCCAGATACAAAGCTAGACTGGTGGTAAAAGGCTATGCTCAAATGCATGGCATAGATTATGATGAGACATTCAGTCCTGTGGCAAACATGTCAACTATAAGGATAATCATTGCTATTGCAGCATCAAAAGGATGGAAATTAATTCAATTGGATATAAAGAATGCATTTCTAAATAGATATATATCAGATGAAGTCTACATGGAACAACCTAAAGGGTTTGTAAGTTCTAGATGTCCAAATCATGTTTGCAGGTTAAGAAGAGCACTCTATGGATTAAAGCAAGCTCCAAGAGCTTGGAATTATAGACTTGTGAAGTATCTCAATGATCTTGGATATCAAAGTTCAAAGGCAGATGCAAGTTTACTAATTAAGAGAATAGATGAAGGTATGATCTACATTTGTATTTATGTAGATGATCTCATAATCACAGGAACTTTGAATGAAGGAATCAAGGAGGTGAAGAGATTACTTGAGAAAGAATTCAAGATAAGTGATTTAGGAGACTTATCATATTTTCTTGGAATGGAGATCACTTATGCAGATCATGGTATATATGTTTCGCAAGAGAGATATCTTCTAAACTTATTGAAGAAGTTTAACATGGATAATTGCAGAGAAGCCTCAACACCACTTGAGGTCAATCATAAAATCAGTAAATATGATGGTGCAAAATTTGAAGATATGAGGAAGTATCAATCTTTAGTGGGAAGTTTGATTTATGATACACTAACAAGACCTGATCATAGTTATGCGATGGGAGTTCTCTCACAGTTTATGCATTGTCCGAAGGATCAACATTGGATTGCAAGGCAAAGAGTTCTCAGATATATCAAAGGAACCATAAAGGAAGGATTATATTATCCTTTTACATCAGATATAAAGTTGAGAGCATACAGTGACTCAGATTGGGCACGAAGTCAAGATGATAGAAGGTAAGCAGATAAAGAAGTGATATGGATGTAGACCTTGTTCAAAAGTTTGGGTATTGATCAAGGTACACCTATCATACATGGAGACAATATGGGTTCATTGTATCTTGTAGTAAATCTAGTATTTCATGCAAGAACAAAGCACATAGAGATTCAATATCATTTTTTGAGAGAAAATGTAATGGAGAAGGAGGTTGAAATAGTATACACTCCTACAAAAGATCAGATTGCAGATATTATGACAAAGAGCTTGGATGGAGTAAAGACAAGTAGATTGAAAGGAATGGCAAGAATAAAAGAAAAGAAAATATATGAAAGAACAAAGGATGCTAATCAGTGATTGAGGGGGAGCTGTTGAAGATTCACTCATTAATTAGACATAAATACATGAAGACATATGAAGGATAAGAAAGACAAAGAAAAGCAAAAACAAAGCATTCAGAAATTCAAGCCTTAGTGAAGAGACAAATTCACACTTGTAATATAGTGCATAAAAGCTTCTAGAATTACAAGTTTTGAATCTCAGAGCATCAAGCAAATATGTATATATAAGTTAGTTTGAATATAGAAAACGAAGAGAGAAAAAGAAGAGAGAAAAAGAAGAAGAAGAGATAGAGATAGAGAAAGTGCGCATGAGATAGGAAGAAGTTATAGAGAAATGAAAACCTGATTTGTCGAGAATTTTTTCTCTGAGAGAGATGGTGAGGAATAACTACTCAGAGTAGGAGAGTTTTTCATGGCTATGAGCGGAATGAAGCCAAGCCATTCTATACACATCTTCTCTAATAGAAAACACATGTTTGTGTAGAAGAATTCGAGCAAATTCGTCTTGTGTTGAAGAAATCTAAGTATTCTTCATATCAATTACGAGTTTTTCTGGCACACATTTTACTGAACTTCTAATAGTTAGATCTCACAATATAGTGTAAAGTTTTTCATGAATGATAGCTCATTTTGAAGCTACTATCTTCAACTACAAATTGATCAAAAGATTTCTGTGAAACGGGACAGGCACTTAGAGTACTAAGTCTAACAATAAAGGTATCTCAACTTGATGAAGATATTTCTTAAACTTCAGATACAGTTCAATACTGAAGAAAGTTAAGGTATTACTTCTTTACTTCATTTACAATCACTTGAAGTAACTTCAAACAGAATTGCAGTTGATTTCGGTGATATTCCGATAAAGTTATGGTGATATTACGATGAGTTTAAAACACAGTTCTGGTGCAGCTAAGTGGGAGCAAGAATGTCTAATAGTAAACAAACAAAAGAACTGTAAAGACTGAGTTAAATCATATCATAATTGAAGCTAGAAGAAAAGATGCAGATTTTGAGAAAGTGAATTTTTGAGTTTCACTAAGCACAGTGATAAAGTTTTCAGTTTTGGAGAAGCATGGTACCGCAGCAACCAAAACAAGTGTGGGTGCGGAAAGGCGACCAACCTGTTGCGGTCCAGTCACAACCACTGGCTCAACTTCATATTAGTGAGCAACGACAGGACACTAATAAGAAGTATTTCAAAAAGTCCTCCACTAAAGTGAAGTCTATCTGGGTACCCAAGAGGTCGATGAAGGCTGACCCACAATCAAGACAAATTTGGGTGCCTAAGGCTTGCTTGTGAGCTCAAATAGCCACACACAGACCACACCATGTACAACATGGTTCACTCACTCGAACAGCTGATACCCACTCTTATACGACACGCACAAACACATATTCGTCCAAGAGCACAACCAGAATCACTTGTAAATGGGTCCCTAAAAAGTCCCATTTTCAAGTAGTCACTTTCGTAAAGTCTTCCCTAGTCCACCGAGTATCCCATTGTAAAACCACGCATTACATTTGGTGACCAAAAACTTGTAATAAACCCCCTGACCCCAAATTTGTAAATTCACCTCCATGTACTAACTGCATCATCCTCACACCACATCATTCCACTTAGCTCATAAAACTATTCATCACTAACTACAGACACACACACAATCATCGAGCACCAAATGACCCACTAACTTGTCACGATGCTTCATGTTAATGTTGTAACGGGGACAAACTGGCATCTCTTGTCCACTACAATGTTAACATGTGTTTCTATATCCTCACAGAATCGACAGGTAATCACATGGCATAAGCAAGAGGTACCAGTTCCCAAGCGGGGTCCAGTGCCCAAATTGTGGACATTGAAACTCCCCTCCTCGAACCCCAACTCACCGAGAGACCTCAGGAACTCAGAGTGGTGCACGTACTTCCCATTCAAAACCCTCCGCAAGGGCACACATCACAAGTTGGCAAACATGCACACTGGTTCAGTGATGTTGCAGGTCCATTAGGAGAAGGAACATACTTCTGGGAAGCTGAATTAGAGTTTAATGGAAAGTGGGAAAGGTATCATTTCTTCACCCGAGAATTCGAGAAATATCAGGATGCAGAAGTAATGAGATCTGTATGGACAAAGGCGGGCTTGGACAGCTATTTTAGAGCACTCTTACCTAAGCCTGATTTTCTACGCTGCTCCTACTTGATTAGCACGATCACTCCTAGTAGAGACAAAGGGGGAGATAGTACATTTGTTCTCCCATCTCTAACACCAGGCCATGAATTGAAAAGATTTAAACTTACACTCAATTTAGTACGGGAAGCCTTGGACATGAATGCTATGCACATTCCCACAGAGAAAGAAACATTGATCCCTGGAAGAATGAAACACAAAGACCTGAACAAGTTAAAGGATATGGTTGCTATGACACCTACCATCACCCTCCACCTACGCACAATCATGCAACACTTTGCCTTTCCAGCCCAAGAGCGCTTCACCATGCCACCCAAAAGAATTTGGTTTAGCTTGTACTTGGCAGAGATAGAAAACCTCACAATTAATCTACCCCACTGGATCATAGATCAAATCAACCTAGCACATCAGCGCTGGAATAAGAAACATAAGAATGTGCTTCATGGATGTTGTGCGTTGACAAGGATCATTTACAGGTGCTTAGCTTATGATGTACCTATTCAAAGAGCACTAGTGTGGTCCTGAACCCAGGAATTCCAACGACGGCTATCAACAATAGGACCCACCTTCGAAGAGGTGCAGTTCAGATACCCTGTGCACAAGCAAGAGGCACCACCCTCACACCAGAGGTGACACCACCTCAGACCAGACGTGTCCGTCCCTTTACTATTCGCTTACCCAAACAAAGTGGAGAAGGACCCAATTTGGTTTTCCCTCCGATTCCATCGGACTTGGAGTTCCCACAAGGCTACACCCTGGACGATTTGACAGATGAAGAAATTGCCCGCATGATTAATGAAGCCAATCTTGAGACAGAAGCAGAATAGACCCGAGGACCACAACCAACCACAATGACTTCAGCTCCTACCCAACCTGAAGTAGTGGAAGTAGACGAGGATGAAGAAGAGACTGACGAAGAGGAGGCAGACGAGGAACACAACCAAGAGTACGAAGAAACCTCAGAACTAGCGAGTGCCCTAGCTTATATTGTGCAGATAAAAAGACTGTATGAAACCATGAAGAGGGTTCAGGAACATCACAAGCTGTCACTAGAAACAGGGAAGATGCTAATAAGTCAGATGTTAGGAGAAGAAGGGGTTGACGACCAATTCATTGAGTCTCTAAACCTTCATGCGGATGCGCTGGGCCTGGATGAAGCTATTCATTCGACTCTTGCTTATATTCATCGCTTTGAGAAACGAGTGCCTACCCATCCCATGCGCTCTGGCAAGCAAATTCACATAGATGTATCGACACCAGGAGATACCACACAGACATAAGAACATCAGGCGGCACCACCATCACCACACTCCTCACCTCTCACTGCACAATTCACTTCACCCCATGATACGACCACCCCAACGTCCACGATCACCACATATGTCATGGGAATTCCTCTCTCTCCGGGCATTCAATTTGGAGGGGTTACCATGCCCACATTCACAACACTATTCACGAACATCACTACACCCCACCCACCGTCCCCATCTACACAGTCACCCACACTTTTGACACAATGGAGACGTCACCAGCCATAGCACCACTCCCTCCCCACACACAACCACAATCTCCCATACCCCGTCCACCCACATCACCACTTGATTCCACCACATTCACGATTCCCTTTCCCTTCCCCATTCCCCCTGCATCCACTCCTTTCCCAGCATTCTTAAATCTAAATAATGTGTTTTCTACTTTACATCCGTTGAGCCCATAAAAGTCATTTTGTTCAAAAGTCAACTACAGTCAAAGTCAATAGGTCAAAGCCAACTGGTCAAAGTCCACAAGGTCAAGGTCAAAGTCAATAGGTGCAAAGTCAAAGTGCTAAAGTGCAGGTGTCAAAGTGCACAGGTAGTGCACAATTAATGGTCCACAAAGGGTAAATGGAGAAAGTGGGTTGCAGGTTGCAGAGGTATTTTCTCTAATTTCCCTAAGGTTCAAAGTGTGTTTTAAAGTGTTTTAAAAGGTTCAGGTGAACCCCCTCTTATGTGCAAAAGTGAAGACTTAAAAGGAAAATGTGAAGGTGTGTGAAGCGGCAGCGTACGCACAGGTGAAAGTATGGCCCCCCATTAAAAATTTGATTTTAGTCTATAGTCACTACATGACAAAACAGTGAGTCGTTGGCTGCCACTTGTGAAGACAATCTTGGGACATCAAAGTGAGCACCAAGATACTATTGCAGTTAGGAGCGTACGTGATCGACACACTCAAATCAAGGCAAGGACCATTCTTGGACCGAATCTTAGAGTAAGCAAGAGAGGCATAGTCTAAGTGAAGCAAGAGAGAGAAGTGCAAGAGTCACCAGTGTGCGACGCAGAGAAGTGGAGTTGAAGGAGTGCATAGAGAGCAACTAAGGGATTGTGCAGAGAGTGCTAAGCTAGTCCCCCAAGGATCTCAAGGTCTCTTTGCAGTGTGCGCGTGCCGACAGAAGGTATTCATTCCTCCCCCTTAGTGGAAGCTTGGTGCAAGGTGTGCACAAGGATAAGCTTGAAGCAGGTGGAGGTCTGGTGCAGAGGAGGCCGACAGCAAGAAGACTTTGGGATATTAGGTATTTTGTAATTGAGCACTCTATGTGATTGTGCACAAAAGTATTGGCTTGTATTTTGCTTCAAACATTGTAATTGTCTTACTGTAATCAATCAGCAGAAGCTTCCAAGGTGTATTTCCTCTTTTGGTCTTTTCATTTTCTCCTACAAACCCTCAAACTCCTTCTTGTCTAAGAATCCCCCAACAAAATTTGGCACGCCCGGTGGGACCTCCAAGGAGATTTGAGCTTAGGAGAAACCAAGTGCAAAGCATAGAAGAGATCAAGTGTCGACAGAACCACAATGCTACTTCATCAAACAAAAAGTAAATATTCTTATCAAGTGTCTCATATTCAGTGGGCTATGAGCTGCTCATGACCGCAACCCGGTCCCAAACATTGAGGGTCACCTGCAAGCAGACAAGAAGGAAGGTTGTTAGAAGGTCCTCAAGTCCACTCTCTTCAACCTCATCAGTAAAGAGCATGGCGGGTCAGGTAGACTTGGAAACTTTACTCTCTAGATTAAATATAAAGTTTCCTTCTTTCAAAGGCCTAGCTCAGGAGGATCCCGATGAACACATTAGAAGGTTTTTGGCACTATGTAAGACTAGAGGCTTAATGGGTAGGGAGGATGCCTTTTTGATTCTCTTCCCTGCCACATTAGAGGGTTTAGCAGATAAGTGGTTCAGCCAGTTTACTGAAAACCATTTTACCACTTGGGATGTGATGAAAGATGCATTTAAAAATCAGTTCCAGCATGGCAACACTGCGGAGATTATCATAGAAGAACTAGAAAATTTGAGATTGGGTCCAGGAGAAAAGTTCCCAGAGTTTGTGACTAGGGCCAAAGCACTAATGGCTAAATTGCCAGATCCACCACACGATTTTTTTGTTAAGAAATGGTTGGCTAAGCCCCTACCAGTGGCCACCCAATGCAAAATAAAGGAATTAGTGTTATCTACAACCTCCATAGAGGAGTTCATCAACACAGCCACACGCTTGGAGCAGATAAGGCACCAGTATGGAGCAACTTCTTCCCAACCAACATATGGTACAGAAATGGAGGATCCAGTGATCCAGCTAAGGAAGGAGCTGGAGGGCTTAAAAAGAAATAAGCCCTACAAAGAGGAGGAGACTGCTGTTGCTCAGTTGAGGAGGGAGATTGAAGCACTAAAGCTCCAAAAGGAGGAGGAGGCCCAAGCAGAGGAATTGGCTCAGCTGCGACAGGAGCTGCAGGAACTCAAAGGGAGTGGCATCAAGAGTGGACTTTGGTGTTCCATGTGCAACAAGCAAGGGCATACAGTAAGTGAATGTTCTATGTTGAATGTGACTTGCCAATTATGCAGGAAGGTTGGTCATGAGGCCCATGAATGCCAATCAAGGGGAATGCCTGCAACAACATACTGGACACAAGGAGGATCCCTACCACCAGCAAATGTGATGGCAGCTGCACCCAATCAAGGTAACACTTATAACCCTAGACAGAGGGATAATTTTGGAAATGGGCCTAGAAGGCCAATTATTTGTTTCAGATGTGGAGACTATGGGCACTATCAAAGTAGGTGCACTCTCCCAAAAAATGCCCCTCCTTGCAAAAACTGCCCAGAGGACAGAGACCACTATACAAATTGTTGTCCTAAGAATCAAGCCTCTTCATCCGGGCCCCATATTCAAATGATTTCTGTACACAAAGAAGAAGTGTTAGATCATGTCAATGTGCCATCTCCATCTACTAGGGTGGTGCATTTAGAAGAAATTGAATCTTTTATAGTGCAGACAAGAAGCAAGGGGAAGGCTCCAGTGGAAATAGGTCAAGAATCAATGATTAATAACAGAGACAAAGGTGTGTCTGAAGAAAAAGCCACCACAAGTGCAGATACAAGGCAAAAAGAAAATTTCACAGGTACCAGTGATGCCATTGAATATGCATTCAACAGGGCTCATGAGGAGTTTGATAAGTCAAATGTAGCCCATGCTCTTAAGGAATCAGAAGCTTCCAGACTGCTCAAGTCCATGAAAAAGGAGGTTAGTATTTTTGATTTTATAAAGATGGATGGGAAGTTCAGGTCAGAACTCTTGCAGATAATTGATGAAATGTCCACAACAAGTTTAGTGGAAAAGGCTGCTGTTATGCATAAAGATAAATGTTTAGGGGAAGCATCCCTCACAGATTACAAGAGCCCTCGGCTAACAGTCTCTATTAAAGGTCATGAGTTTCAAGGAGTTATTGTGGATGGTGGTTCTGGCATTAACTTGATGCCTGAATATACCATGAAAAAGATTGGACTATACCCTTCACGACCTTCCAACTTCACTGTAACAATGGCATACCAAAGCATAGTAAGGCCTATGGGTGTGGTCCCTGGAGTTCCAGTCAAAATACAAGGTACCATCTTTAACTTGGACTTTGTTGTTTTAAGGCTGCCACAGGTAGAAGGAAGTTTCCCCCTGTTAATTGGGAGACCTTGGTTAAGGCATGCCAATGTGTTGCATGACTGGGGCAAGGACACAATGTGGGTAAAGCAGGAGGGAAAAGAGTTGCAGCAGATAATTTTAGAAGAAGGACCAGACAATCAGAGAAATACTAGTATGATGCAGACAATTGGTATTTGTATGGAAGAAGAAGTGGTGGACAACCTAGAAGCAGATCTATTTGAAGGAGCAGATTTATATGAAGATGAAAACATGTTGGCTTGGCTCCATGCAGAAGACCCATCTTCCTGCTATGGAATTTTCCCAAACTCAAGTAGAGAAGAAGCATATGAACAAAAAGAGGAAATCACTCAGGTTGAAACAGTCTCAGTCAAAGGCCATGGAAAAGAGAAGAAAAGCAAAGTCCTTAAGTGCAGCCGTGATGAAGATGCTTCAAATCATATGTCACTGGCCACTATTTTATGGATCCTGGTATGGATATTATCTATTGTGTCAATTTTTATGATAGTAAGTGCAAGGCTTTACAATGATGTGGACGGAGTACCTGCAAGTCTTTGGAAACAAAAGATGCAGTATGGAGGAGATAATATTGTACTGAAGGATTTAAGGTGGGTCTATCAAAGCGTCAGCATGACCAAAAAGAAGATAAAACAAATGAAGTGCAACACAATTGAAGGTTATGGAGGAGTTTTTCGGGGTCAACATATAAAGATCATGGCTAAAGGCCTATCATCAAGCCACATGAAAAATTATGGATCACCTGGAACCTGCAAAATTTGTCCAGGTTGTACATAGTCTTTTCTCGTCATTTTTACTTAAGTTTTAGTAGTTTTCTTTATCCATTTCATGCTCGTTTCTTGAGTTTTTAGTAAATTTAGTAGCCGTTTCATCAACTTTGCAAAAGTACAATTTTTGGAATTTTTAGGAATTTTTTTCAGAATTTTTCAAGCATTTTTTTAGAATTTTTTCTAGCATTTTTCTCCTTTTCACGTGTCTTTTTCTTGCCACATTTGGGGAATAAAGGAAGCTCTCTGTGGTTTTTGAGTGAAGAAACTGGCCTAACACTCTAGGAAATTTTTTCAGAATTTTTGTAAGATTTTTTGGATTTTTTTTGCAAATTTTTTGGATTTTTAATGTATATTTCTTTGGTTTTTGACAAAAAAAGGCCCCCCAAGGCGTTTTCTTTTCTTTGCAAAAAAAAAAAGAAAAAATCCCCCCCGCCCCCCCCTCCCCCTGCCCCCCACCGACCACCATCGACCACTCTTCCTCCCCCCCCAAATTTATTTTTTATTTTTTTTCTTTTAATTTTTTTATTTTCTTATTTTTATTTTATTATTTATTTTATTTCTTTTTCTTTTTATTTTTATTTGTCTAGGCGTTCAAAAAAAAAAATTATATATTATTATATATTTTTATTTTTTTTAATTTTTATGGCTCAAAGCTTTTGGCTCTGGATCGTGCCTCGGTTGGCGGTTTTTTGCAAAAATGGAGTCATTTTCATGTTTTTTGGCACCTCTGGAATCCGTTTTTGGCTTTATTTTTCCAGATTCCCACATTTTCTATGAGTTTTGGTCAAAACCCTCAAATTTTGAGCACATTTATCACATGTTTTTATTTCCCCACATTGTCCACATGGTATATTCTCACCTCATCTTCCATTTGGTTTTTATATTTCCCATATGTACCCTCTGTGGCCCTCGAGTTTCATCATTTTAACCCCCTCCAGACCCCTGATTCCTACTCCCAATCCCTCCCTTTACCAATCTGCCCAGCCACATCATCACCCCTACCTGCCCCATCCATCTCCGCACCCTCAGCCCTCCCTTCCCATTCCTTTCTACCCTCCCATTGCCCCCCTTTTTTTGCTTTTCCATGGCCAAATCCAATTTTTGGTTCTTCTCGAGTGCTTGTTCTATCCTGCTTTTGGTGGCATTGGTTGCTGCTCAGCTGTCCCCTCCAAGTTTTTGCAGCTGCATTATCCTGGTGTCCTATATGTTCAGAGTTTTGGCTGTAGCTCTCCGGGACGGAGAGCACATTAGGTGGTGGGCAACTGTTGAGCCCATAAAAGTCATTTTGGTCAAAAGTCAACTGCAATCAAAGTCAATAGGTCAAAGCCAACTGGTCAAAGTCCACAAGGTCAAGGTCAAAGTCAACAGGTACAAAGTCAAAGTGCTAAAGTGCAGGTGTCAAAGTGCACAGGTAGTGCACAATTAATGGTCCACAAAGGGTAAATTGGAGAAAGTGGGTTGCAGGTTGCAGAGGTATTTTCTCTAATTTTCCTAAACACTGAGTCATAACAAACGAGAACAAAGACATGTTCTCCTTTAGAAATTACAAAAGTATGCTAAAAACAAGGAAAAATTAGCCTATTTTCAATTGTTCCATAGAAATGATAAGGTCCATTTTAATTAGGGCATGAAAATCATATGCTTTTATTTCATGATACTTTGTCTCAATCTTTATTTCAATTTTTGTTTATAAAAACATGCTATATTCAACATTACAAATTCCAATTAGAACTTTAACGAATCTTAGATGATTAAAACTACATGATTTCATGAAAATGGAACTTGAAAAGTAATTCATTTTATTTCAAGCCCACATAAAGCATAATTTTATGCCATTTTAAAAAGGGATTAGAATACGTCTACGAAGGATGCATTTTCCATGATGTTTTAAGACTTTTATGTGAAAAATAAGAGTGAATCATATAAGGAAGTCAACGCTCGCTCTTGACAATACAAAGCATAATCATACAACAATTAGGTGGTCATATATGTGTACTAGTAATAATAGCCAATTATGCCAAAAAAAACATGAGATCAAAATGAAATAGATGAGATTAAATTGACTATACATATTGAGAGAAAACACCATGCATATCATCATACATGATTCTTTGATGTCTAATAATCCAAATGAAAGAGACTTTATTGTTCATCGTTGCACATTCTATGAAATAAATCTATTAGTTTTCATATGCTAAGAGACTTCAATAAAACTTTGTTCAAGTTACGTTAATCAAATACTCTAAGACATTGCTTTTTTCCTTGCCCCGAGTCTTTATCCTTTGAAAAATTGCATTTCTCTCCCTCTCTCCCCTTTCTCTCTCTCTGAGCATTTTCATGGTCAAAGTTAAAAAGCAAGACAATATATCACGTTTGATATTACTTTGTGAGAACATATTGCATGCATTGAAAGCGAAATGTGTAGTCTTTTTTACTTTGTTAAAGTGAAAACTATACTTTTCAGCGAGAAGTCGATGCCTGGCATCGACTTCTCGCTGAAAACTATACTTTTCAGCAAGAAGTCGATGCCAGGCATCGACTTCTCGCTGAAGTCGATGCCAGGCATCGACTTCTTGCTGAAAAGTATAGTTTTCTGCGAGAAGTCGATGCCAGGCATCGACTTCTTGCTGAGAATGAAAGAAAAAATGTAAAATTCACTTTTTTCTCGCTGAGAAGTCTGCACCAAGGTGTTGATGATCATCTATACTTTGTGGGCATGGAAAGACAACATGAGGTAAAATTATCATCTAACGCACTCTATTAGTCGTGCCTCCCTCTGGACTTTGAGTATGCTTTGTTGTTAGTGAATTTTAGTCATCGTTAGTGAGAATTGATCCACTCACGAACATCGATGCTCCAAATAAAGAGAGAAGAGAGCCTATCTACGCCACCTACAAGTCACACAATCCACACACGCTAATGAGTGATGAGCTTCCCTCTATACTTCCATACCAAAGATATATGCACATAGAAGGTGTTTGGCAAGAATCACAGAAGTGGAGATAGTCTCTCTCAATCCTCATTACTGCACTTTGATTCCCTTTTGCATGCACAAAGAGGTGTGATTATATTATCCATAATCAAAGCCTTGCCAGAGACTATCTATTTGTGCAATAATGAACAACATAGCCTCATTTGTTTTCCTCTAATTTTCGGTGAGATTCCAATGTCTCGCATGGACATCTTTTCAAAATCTATATTTGTTGCTCTAAGAAAGTATGGAATATATATTTCCATTAAAAAAATCTAGAAGGAAGAGTATGACGTAAGTGTTGATGTGTGAAACATCAAAAAAAAGAACTAATGTGACACTAGGCAACCTCTATGGTCACCATTAACTCATTTCCACTCAAAACGTTGAGAAATGATAGCCAAAACCAAGAAGTTTACTTCTTCATATTTTTCTAGTCACTAAAATGACATACCTTCAGTATTTTGATAATTTTTCTTAGCTCAAGTATCATTTCTCTAAGATCTTTTGATGGATGAAAGTAGAAGAAGAGCTTTCCAACAAGCTATCATATGCAAGAAATGGATCTCTAGAACTCAAGATATAGCCTTCACAAGATGACCCTGTATGACTTCCAAAAGTGGAATTTTTGCCTGTTTTAGTAAGTCTGACTGTCCAAAAATGAAAATTTGATGCCTAGCATCGACTTGCAACCAAAAGTCGATGCCAGGCATCGACTTTGAGCTTTTTTGGCCACTTTTTTGTTCCTGAAATAGGCGCGTTTAACACACATATGATGAAAACCACTTTTATGTGGGAAGTCGATGCCAGGCATCGACTTTATCTGAAACTCGATGCCAGGCATTGATTTACTCCACAAACCTCATGTTTTAAAGAAGTTCTAGCAGTACATAACACTCAGAGAATAAAAAATGGTCAATTTTTCGCCTTTTCTAGCTCATTTCCTTTTTGTTCGATCCAAGCTAAATGAGTATTCTCATAAAATAAGGCTTTTTTTATCCATTTCATAATTCTCTCTTAAACATTTTAGATAAGGTACTCTAAAATTAGCAAAATTCTGCTACCCTAAAGTAGTCAAAATTTTGAAAATATGTTCAAAATTTGCATATTTTTGGGGGGTTTTAGAAAACCTTGTATACTCATGTAAAGAATTGTTTAAAATCATGCAAAAAAAGGCTATTTTAGTGCATAGAGTTTCTCTTTTTATGACATAGTTCTCGTTTGTTATGACTCACTGTTCCTAAGGTTCAAAGTGTGTTTTAAAGTGTTTTGAAAGGTTCAGGTGAACCCCCTCTTATGTGCAAAAGTGAAGACTTAAAAGGAAAATGTGAAGGTATGTGAAGCGGCAGCGTACGCACAGGTGAAAGTATGGCCCCCCCATTAAAAATTTGATTTTAGTCTAAAGTCACTACAGGACAAAACAGTGAGTCGTTGGCTGCCACTTGTGAAGACAATCTTGGGACATCAAAGTGAGCACCAAGACACTATTGCAGTTAGGAGCATACGTGATCGACACACTCAAATCAAGGCAAGGACCATTCTTGGATCGAATCTTAGAGTAAGCAAGAGAGGCATAGTCTAAGTGAAGCAAGAGAGAGAAGTGCAAGAGTCACCAGTGTGCGACACAGAGAAGTGGAGTTGAAGGAGTGCATAGAGAGCAACTAAGGGATTGTGCAGAGAGTGCTAAGCTAGTCCCCCAAGGATCTCAAGGTCTCTTTGCAGTGTGCGCGTATCGACAGAAGGTATTCATTCCTCCCCCTTAGTGGAAGCTTGGTGCAAGGTGTGCACAAGGATAAGCTTGAAGCAGGTGGAGGTCTGGTGCAGAGGAGGCCAGCGCTAAGAAGACTTTGGGATATTGGGTATTTTGTAATTGAGCACTCTGTGTGATTGTGCACAGAAGTATTGGCTTGTATTTTGCTTCAAACATTGTAATTGTCTTACTGTAATCAATCGGCAGAAGCTTCCAAGGTGTATTTCCTCTTTTGGTCTTTTCATTTTCTCCTACAAACCCTCAAACTCCTTGTCTAAGAATCCCCCAACAACATCAATGTGTATATCAACTACAGAGTGAATATCAGACTCTCGAATATCACCATCATCAACTAACTACGGACCACTAGCAACTACAGAGGAGGCTTGCGACTATAGAAGAAGAGAATGCGGACCTGAATCAATGCTATACTATGCTCGCACGCGCCCACCAAACCATTAACTTCTTTACTGGAACTCTATCAGTCAGAGAATGTTAAAGTCCGGTGCAACCTGACGTTATTACGGAAGCACATGGCCACGACACTTGAAGAGAATAAGCGATTGCAAAAGCAGAATGAAGAAAACCTAGAAGCTGCGATGGAAGGTTCCCCCCATGAGATCGACCCAGAACAATTTAAAGCAGTCCCTTCAGATACGATGAAAACAATTCTGGAAAGCTATGCTGATCTGTTGGAAGCACATGATGATATGGAAAAAGAACGAGATACACTACGCCGCCAGCTCCGGGAGCAAGAAGAACAACCCAAGATCATAGAGTCAACATCGACTTCAGAGGAGGTAAAGGTGTTAAAAGAGCAGGTTGAAGAATCGCAAAAGAAGCTACTTGAGTATGAAAGACAACCCTCTCCAGTTATTGAACCAGAGCTAGACGAATTGGTGCCCATCGAAGTGGATGAGTCGTATGAGGAACCATATGTTCCTATGCCGATGTCGGGCGGCCAGCAAACATCGGAAGAAATGGACACCCTGGAAGTCGAAGCACTCGAATGGGTTCAGAAAACACGAAAAGATAGCCAAAACCCATGAAGATCGAGTGGAAGTCCAAATCCAATCAATGGCTAAACTGGAGGACACTATCATAAACTCCGAGTACTTTCGGAACATGTCACATCACCACTGGATAGGCACTAACGATGATCAATACGTGCCATACTGTGTGCTCTTGGCTAATTACAATATGGAGATTCAATGAAGGTGTGGCAAAGCCCCGACTTTCGCCACTCAATTTGGCCCCGATGATCTACCTGAACGTGCTAAACAAGGGTCAACCGTTCAACCCACTTGGAGATTTGTCTTCTCGAGACCTATCCAGAAATGGTTCGTACCTGGAATAACATGCCACTATTTATCAAATATAATCCATGTTATGTTCCAGTCCTCCGAAGACGCACTTGGCCCGATTGCTGTCAAGAATGTCAAAGGCTATGCAAAGTGGTTGAATTATGTCTATCTAGCACCTCCACAAGGACAACCCTAGGTTTCTACCATCCGTCACTGGAGCCTTAGACTACGGAACACCCCTGATGTGATGGCACAGATGTGCATGAAAATCTTTGAATTAATGCTGATCACATTCAGAACATTCAAAAACTTCAAAGACCCACATTTCTCAAGGGTTGGCTTCATTGCAGGCAACCTAGATCTGGTATATGACATGAGCACCACCCCCTCAATCAAGGTAATATGCTTGGCACACAAGAATAAAATACCTCCCAGCTTGCTTCAAACAAACTTTTGAGGATATGTTTGTCACAGGGCTCTGGGAATATCACTCGGAAATATTCGTACCACGGCCCTCACATCTCCTCCAACTGTTCGCTGTGGAGAGGACCTTACACTCGGATCAATTGCAGCTGCCACATCCGGACATTCCAGGGCCATTAGATTGGGATGCATTATTAACAGACCTAGCATGGGGGCTGCGGCTGGAAGAACATCACCTAGCTTCATATGTGGTGCAATACTATGTCACACGCTTATCCAAACAAGGGTCTGTCAGAGACGACATACGCAAGAGAGGGGGGGTGTTAGCAGTGGCCAAGGCACCCAAGGACCCACAAGACAAGGAAGTCAAAGAAGGGAGTCGGAGCAAGGAACAAGCAGACAAAGTAGTCAACACAGATCTGGCAAATAGGCCCTTAAATTTTTCCATGAAGAAATACTTCCCACCTTTTTGTAGCTTTGTTTTGTGCAAGCCAAAGATTCCTTGAGCTTGAGGAGCATTAGAAGCACCTACCTATCAATTTTCATATTTTTTAGACTCCGTTTGAACCCTCAAATACACCCTAGAACCTAATTTTGAACTAGGCCCCAGACACTAGGTCTGGACAGGGCCAAAGCTAGTAAAAAAACTATGAATAGAGACTGCAACCATTACCTAGCTGGACTACGAATAGATTCCATAACATTTGGAAACAAGCTTATAATTTTTCCTATGTAATGGTTATCTTTGAAGACATGCTAAGGGTAAGGTTAAGAATCCACAACGAGTCCTAGGAAAGCGAGGTCTTCAATTGCAAGTAACAAAGGAAATGAATGAGACATTATGGGTGGGTCATAAAGGATTTTTTGGAACATATGAAAAAATTAGAAGTGCCTATTATTGGCTTAGGATGTATGTTAACATTAGTAGCTATGTTTCTACATGTTCTACTTGTTAGCTTCATTCTTGAGTCAAACATAGAGATCCGTTGCATCCTACTTATCCACCATGTATTCACTACAAGTGGGTACTAGATCTTGTAACTATGCCTAAAGGTATTGACAAAATGTGTTACATTGTACTTGAAAAAGAAGACTTAACTAATCATGTAGAGGGACGTGCACTACGATCTAAGAACACTTATAATGTTTGAAAATTCTTGCTTGAAGATGTCATAAGTCACTTTGGGTACATAGAGAAAGTAGTTGCCGATCGTAGAGAGTTAAATGCGAGAGAAGCTAAAGACTTCTTTGAACATCATGGTATTCGTTTGTCTCTCACTACTGCATATATTCCAAAGGCCAATGGTAAAATAGAGAGAGGGCATCCACCTATTGTGAAAGCCATATCTAAAGCATGTAACGGTGACATCAAACAATGGCCTATATTCTTACCTTTTGCACTTTGGGCAGATAGAATGATGTGCACACGTACTACTGGGTATATGCCTATTGAACTCATGTACTATCAAAAACCGATGTTTCCAATTCAGTCTCATATTTCTGCATGGTCAAATTTGCCTTGGTCTGAAAACATGTCTACTGATGATTTTTTGAGTTTGCACATTAAACAATTAGAACAAGGTAAATTAAGACTTGATGATGCCATTGAAAAATTAAGAGAATCTAGAATGAAGAACAAGCATTATTTTGATAAAACTCATTGATTGCATCCTAAGACGATTGAAGTAAGAGATTGGGTGCTCATTTATGATAGTACATTTGACTCTCAATATGATGCATGCAAAAAACTCACTCAACGGTGGTTTGGGCCATACATTGTATCAAAAGTCAACAACAATGGTACGTATGCTCTTTGTGAATTAAATGGTGTTGCATTAAAAACTTTGATTGCAGGTAAAAGGATAAAGCTATTCAAGAAACATGATAATGATGAGTACATTTTGGATGAGGACATTAAAGATGACAACAATGAGGCCGATTCGTATACAGGAGTATCCATGATAAAAATAATAAAAAAAAAAGAATATCATTTCTTTTTCAAGTTCATGTTTTTTCAATTTCATTCCACTTTTTTTTCCATTCTTGCTTGTTTCCAATTTCACTTCATGCATCTTTTGAATCTTTGCATTGCATTGCATGTCCACATCACTTGAGTCAAAAGGGCAAATGATGATTTCTCTACTTGTTTAAAATTGTATTTAAAGTAGTAATTTATCTAATAAGAAATCGATTATAATGTAGGATTATGGAAAGATAGGGCATGTAGACTTGGGGGTTTATTTTGGTAACATGACTTTCATATATAAACATGTATATGTATCCTATATCAAAAGCATAATTGTTGAAGTCCTAGCTCTTGCTACTGCATGTTTTTACATCCTTAGTCCACCTCACAACACTTGTATTAGAGTTTAAATGATTGTTGTCTGTCATAAAAAATGGTTGTACCTTGTATCGGGGTTTAATTTTTTCCCATCATAAAAAAAAAGAGAGAGATAATCTGATACATGTGACTAGGAAGTTTACACTTTCTTCCACCCCAAGAAAGTGAACATAACCATAAAGTCGTTGAATCATCATCATCACGAAAAAAAAAGAGAGCAAGCCAAAGGAAGCTAAGGAAGCATACAAGAATAAAGCACGGGCTATATAGGAAGATTTATGCATTAGTGGAGTTTAGTTAGATTTCCTTGCATGTTATTAGAGAAAGAGCATATTCATATTTATGTAGGAAAGAAGTTGATCTAAAATAAGCTTAAGATGAAAGATGTCTCTTGACAATCCTAAATCCTTGTTTATAATCGTATTTAAGGTAGATTGCTCTATGAAAAAGGTACAAATTTTTCTTCAAGATGAGAGGAACTGATGCCTAAAATGACTCAATACATACACTTCCACTTCATATTGATGCTTGCTTCTTTTCTTTCTTGTTGTCAATGTTTCTTGTTCATTCGCATATATGTTTCCTATTTGTTCATGCATATTCATGTTGCCTATTTCAATCCTTTCTTTCATGCAAATTTTGTTTTGTGTCACATTGCCTACTCATTTATGTATATGATCAATTTTTTCTTCCATGTTTTTTATGATGCCTATAAAAGAATTTGATGCTTGGAACTTTTTGTTTTTCAGAAAGACTAGAGTGGTGCTTCCGGAGGAATTGCAAGTTTAGGGGGGGGTGAATGTTCTCGAGATTTTCTCTCCTCTCTCATTCATGAAGGCCTATAGGAAACACATTCAGTGAAGGTAGCAAAAATTCCCTGAGAAGTCCAAGATCCATCAAGGATGTAAAAGGGAGTTCACATGCAAACTTTGGAAGAAATCAAGCAAATCCAGGGTAGCGGTCAAAGCTAGTCAAATTTTAAAAATTAGGACAAAAATTTCAATGTCTCCAAATCACATGAAAATTCATATAGTTGTAAAGCCTATCAAAGGCAGTCTATAGCCTGAATTTCACATGTAAATGGATTTTCTAGCACATTAATATGCCATGTGTATTTTGTAAAAAATGTAATTTTTCCACTTAGACCCTAGAAAATTCTGTATAGGAATTTTTGTTAGCCATATGGTTTGGCAAGTATAAAGATCATATGTGGCTACATATTTCTACAAATTGTCAAGGCTATCATAGCTTCCTAGTCACCTGAATGCCACTTTGCAAGCTTCCAAATGTAGTCAAACTTGTATAAGGGAGATTCAGATGGGAGTTTTTTCTACATATTCCTAACGGAGACCTTTGAAAACATAGCCCTACAAATCTTCAGCTTCATCAAAGAATATTTGAAGGGTCAAAGAGCACAAAATCCACTTTTCAAGGTCACTGCAGTTTCTTAGAATAAGAAAATTGAAGGCTTGAAGGGCTGCCACATGGTGAACAATGATTGAACCATGTTGTAAGATGAGCTCACATTCAAGGGTGGAGATGTACTAAATCATAAAGCAAGGAGGATCCACGAGTTTTTTCATCGAATAAGCCTTTTTTGATGGTCAAAGATCAATAATGCAAAGTTTGTTAAAAAATAGCAGCTTGTCTTATCCAAATTGATGTCAACACTAGTATGATGGTCTAGATCAGCCCCAAATCCAATGGTGGAGAATGAAGGCACCTATTTCCCCCCCTTTGCCCTGGATATCATATAAAGAACCAATCCTAGCCATCCATTTGATAAATCCAATGGTTGTAATGAAAAACAATTGCTCCTAGGATTGAGAGTTGATCTCTCTAGATCCAAAGGCCCAAATTCATTCAAAAAGCAATATAAACCCCCCTCCAAACTCCTAGAACATCATTGTTAGGAATCCATAGGGTGCTTGCTAGCACATGGTTTCCTTGAGACGATCACCCTTAGTTGAGCGTGTGAGGATCCAAGGTGGGCTAGTAAGAGCATAGTTCCTAGAATCAATTTTTAGACTTCCTCTCTAGGATAGGCTCATAAACCCAATTTCTCTTTCTTTGCTCACCCTCAGTGGAGCGTGTGAGTGAGTTAGAGTTGGTTTTATGAGTCTTAGACTTCTTTAGAAACACATTATGATCCTAGAAAGACATAGGATCAATGAAATGGAACCTATCCTCTTATGTGTGACATTCAATTGAACTGTCATGGTGAGAGGGTCATGCGGACCACCTTTGACTAGTAGAATGCTTAGCTTGATGTTTCACAACATTCATGTATATGTATGTCATAACAATATCTTCTAATTCATGTCTCTTGTCTCTTTTCTCTTAGTCTCTTAGTCTCTTATATGTTTTTACATGTCTTCTATCTCATTCTATGTGTGAGAAGCTCCGCATTCATGCATTGAATCAGTGAGGATGATCCATTGAGATTGAGAGAAAAAGTTTCTATTCATTTATACATCATGACCCATATGCATTCATACCACCCACAAAAACCCATGCATATGATTCGGTTTTGAAAGTGTATAAGAAGCTCCATTCTTGGACCATTCTTCCTTTCAAAAATTGATTAATATGTGTGGTTTTCTTTTTGTTCTCATCATGCATACATCCACAAGAACCCATGCATATGAATTGATTTTCGAAAGTGTATAAGAAGCTCCATTGTTGGACCATTCTTCCTTTCAAAAATTGATTCATGTGTGTGGTTTTCTTTTTGTTCTCATCATGCATACATTCATATGTTCCCCCTTCTCATAATCAAATCATGACATCTCTCCTCTCCATACCCAACTTCATCTTCACCTTCATATTTTCATCACAAAGAACTTCCAACACTCACTAGCTTCATACACTCTGTGTGTGCTCCGATCGGACCCGATCCACCCGGATTGCGATCACCTCCACACTGTGTCCTGCCCCGCCCCCTGCAATGCTCCCTGCCCCACCCCCCACAATGCTCCCTCCCCCTCCCCCCCCTCCCCCCAAATAAAAAAAAAAACCTATATATTTTTTATTTTCCTTGGTCCAATGTTTTTGGCTCTTGATTGTGCCTCGAATGGCCATTTTTTTCAAACTTGGGGTCATTTTTATGTCTTTTGGTACTCTTAATTCATTTTTTGACTTAGTTTTTCTTTGACATTTGGTCAAAACCCACATGTTTTGAGTAATTTGATCACATGTTTTTCATTATGCACGTGGTCCAGATGGTCTGTTCTCACTTTATTTTACCATATGTTTCATATTTTTCCATATGCATCATATGTAGCTTTACTATTTTCTCATTTTGACCCTCTCCAGAGCCCACAACCCTACTCCCTGACCTCCCTTTAGCCTTCTCACAAGCCCCATACTTATCCCTCCATACCCTATCCCTCTGAGCCCCCTCAGCCTCCCCTTCCCTCTTCCTCTTACCCATCATTTCCATCCTTTGCTCTTCAATGAAAAATTTCCACTTTTGGGTTCTTCTCTAGTGTTGTTCTTTACTGCTCCTGGTGGTCTTGGTTGCTGCTCAAGTGTCCTTTTGAAGATTTTACAGCACAGGATTCATGGTGTCATCTCTGCTCAAAGTTTTGGCTGTAGCTCTCCAAGACGGAGTGCCCATTAGGTGGTGGGCAATTGTTGAGCCCATAAAAGTCATGATTGGTCAAATTTAACCGCAATCAAAGTCAAAGGATCAAAGTCAAAGCAATCAAAGTCAACATGTTCAAGGTCAAAGTCAACATGGGAAAATTCAAAGCGTTCAAAGTCGGGTGTCAAGGTGCACAAGTAGTGCACAATTAATTGTTCACAAAGGTTATATTTGTAGAAAGTTGGATGCAGGTTGCAGAGTGTCTTTCTGTAATTCTCTAAGGGTCAAAGTGTTTTTAAAGTGTTTGGAAGGTTAAGGTGAATCCTCTCTTAGGTGCACAATTGAGGAATTAAAAGGCAAAAAGTGAAGATATGTGAAGCAGAAGCGTACGCAGAAGTGAAAGTATGGCCCCCCAATTAAAATTTTTGTTTTAGACTAAAGTCACTATAGGACAAAACAGGGATTCGTTGGCTGCCCAACTTTGGAGACAATCTTGGGACATCA
Organism: Ceratopteris richardii; assembly: GCA_020310875.1. Lineage (NCBI taxonomy): Eukaryota > Viridiplantae > Streptophyta > Polypodiopsida > Polypodiales > Pteridaceae > Ceratopteris > Ceratopteris richardii. Next base: position 28,147,018 of record CM035424.1, on the reverse strand, counting down.
AAGTGAGCACCAAGATACTCTAGTAGTTAGGAGTGTACGTAAACCAACATGCAAGGAAATGAGTATTCTTGGTTGGACTAAGCTAGTGTGAGTATATTCTAGAGCAAGAGAAAGAAGAGTGACACATTCAGAGAGAGTGCATGTGACACGGAGAGCCACTGCAAGGTGCAAGAAGAGTGACTTAGATTGCATGCAGAGAAAGTGAAGTAAGGAACATCAAGAGTTCCAAAGTCCCATTGAAGATGCATGTCGACAGAAGGTGTCCATCCCTCCCCTTATTGGAAGCTTGGTGCAAGGTCTACACAAGGGCAAGCTTGGAGAAGGTGGAGGTCTGGTGCAGAGGTCAGTGGAAGAATCTAAGTACTTTGTAATCTTGTTTCATGAGCATTATTTAGTCTTTGGTATATTTCACAGAGCATTTGGCTTATGAATAAGCTTGTATTCTTCTCGTCCTAATTGATCAAAAGCTTTCAGTGTCATTAATTCTCTTGTTCTCACTCTCCATTCTCCTACAAACACTCAAGTTGCTTTCTGCACAAGAACTCCCCAACACTATTTTTGTGCATATCACATATTTCGTTTGGAGGGTATTCCTAAAAACATAATCCACTTCTTCATATCCGATGACAATAAGCATGACACCCTTTTTGTGCAACATTGTTTCCAGTTACATTGGCAATGGTTGAGAGAGCTAAACCTTGAATTAAGCCAACATTGGGTATGGTCAAATGGTGTAGCTTCTCAATTTAAAGCTAAACGTCCATTTTACTTCATGGGAAGATATCCAGGGCTAATAGGCATAACTATGATATGGAACTTATTTGAGTCAGGGCACGGGAAGGGAGAACATGATGGTGCAAGTGCAGTTGTGAAAAGGGCACTAAACCATGAACAACTTAAACCTGAAGGTGCAATGTTGAAGTGTGTTGCAGATGTTGTGAAATTTCTCAAGGGATATTTGTCAGAGTCAAAAGGGAGAGATGTCACACAGGTCTTCTAGGAAGTGGAGATTGACAAGTGAACAGGGAGAAGGCTTGGGATTGTAAGGGGACATCTCAAGTTCAATCCTTGCATTCAATTCGTGGCTATTCAAGGTTAGGTGGACATTGCAGTGGTGTCAAAGAACTAACATGTTATTGCTTTCATTGTATCCATGGTAGTGGAAAAGATGCATCAGATAAAGTAGAAGACTCATCCGTTTCCAATTTTACATTTGAAGGTGATGGCAACTACCTATTAGATGCATTTGGCAGTGGATGACAACTTTGTAGTCAATGCAGAAGAGGAGTTACCAGGGTCCCCAATTGTGGGTTTTGGGGTAGTGGGGAGCATCCTCGGCTAGGGGGTCCAAGGGGGCCAAAAGGCCCCTTAGCTAGGGGGTCAAAAATCATTTATATTTGTGAGGTCGATTGAGCCGACCTAAGCCGTGTATGGAGACTACGCAGGTAGTGGCTGCCCATGCTCTACTATCCATGTATACTCATCCACGAAAGGCTACCTATTATCCTATATATACATGACCTCTACACTACCTCAAACATCGCATCGTACCTCTACCTTATAACTACCTATCTAGAATTGTCTAGATCATTATTTAAGCTCTACCTTGAGAGCACACGGGTGTAAAATACCATCATTTTTGTACTTGGTGTTAGTAGAAAATTTATGAGATTATACTATATTTGTTATTTTCTCTACTATTGCTCCTCGGTTATACTGTGTAACTATTTTCTTACATTCTCATCATACAAATGAGTCAAGATGTCTAATTATTGTTGATCTCCTAATAAGATTTTGCAAAAGTTGTTTCTTTTTTTCAAGTTGCACAGAGACGTTATGCCATGGAAACATGTAGATGTATTTGATTTTTTGCCTTGAACTATAATGAATGTATATCAATCTTTTACTTTATTTGGATGAACTTGCTATTGAGACATCTTTCATTTGTATCGATTCGAGAATGTCCAAGAATATTAAAATCTTCTTAATATTAAGGCATTCGCATGTTTCTTCAAGATCAATCAATCCATTGATAACAAACATTACGCTGCGATGTCAACATCTTCTCATATGTAGAGACTTGTGGTAGAACCTTGTATTTTCTTATTGGTAATCAGTAATGATTTGGCACTTAACATGTTGGGATTGTGCTCTCTCTCTATTTGTCTAAATGGATATGAATGAATGAACGTATGAGCATTTCTAGGCATAGGTATAGAATCATATACACACGAACACCTCGTGTGTGTGCTTATAAGTTTTGACATAATTTGAACTTGTAGTGAAAGAGGCTCGATTGTGTGTGTGATTGATTTCTTTGCTACTAATTGCTTTAGAAGTGTTTTGTGAGCACCAAAACAAGTTTTTGGAGGTTACTTGACATTGGTGGGCCCATGATCCCAGTTACAAAGTTTTACTAGCCAAGAGAGGTTCGAGTAATCTCAGTTACAAAGTTTTACTAGCCACGCGTAAAAACAGTTCACCTGACTTCACTTGAAGCACCCTGCATAAACCATCATTTGGAACAATGGCAATTGGAATTGATCCACCCAACTGAGCACCTTGATGACAACATGGATGATGATGTACAATGTGTAGCAAGCAAGGACATGTGGTAAGTCAACGTCCAGTCTTAAATATAGCATGCCAATTATGCAAGAAGCCTAGCCATGAAGCTGAGGAGTTCCACTCAAGAGAGATTCCATGACAAGTGTATTGGGGACAAGAGGAGCCCAAATAGGGCCTTTTACAACATCAAATTTAATGGCTCTAGCTCCAACTCAAGGTAATACTCAACACATGTCCTCAAGGCAATTTTGGAAATGGTCCGAGAAGGCCAATTATTTGTTTGAGGTCTAGAGAATGTGAGCATTACCCAAGAAAATGTCCTCTCTTAGAGGGTTCGGCTCCATGTAGAAATGGCCTAGAGGCAAGAGATCATTACACCATGTGTTGCCCAAAAAAAAGCATCCACATTAGAAACACATATCCTAATTATCTCTATGCACAAAGAAGATAGTGCGTATGAAATAACTATGCCATCACCAACTCCTAGTGTAGTTCACTTGGAAGAGTTTGAATCCATGGTAATGCAGAAAAGGAGAAAGGGAAAGCTTACTAAAAAAGAACCTAGTCAAGATTCCATGACACAAGGAGTGAGCAAGAAAAAGAAGATAGTTACCAGAGATGGTCTACTCCCACAAAGAGAGAAGATATCCAGTCAAAAGAGGATCCTGCAAACATAATGAAGTAACTGGAAAAGCATACACCATGGATTGAAAAGAGTTGGAGGCGTTGCACATCTCCTAGATCCCAAAGGAATAAATAGCTTCAAGGTTAAAATAAAAGAAGGAGGTTAGTATTTTTATCTCTTAAAAATGGATGCAACATTCATTTCAGATGTTTTCCAAATTATAGATGAAGCATCCATGTCCACTTTGGTTGAAAGTATTGATACTTTGTGTGAAGTAAAGGTGGTATGGGAAGCCCCCCTTGCTAATTATAAGATTCCATGGCTTATTATAAGTATAAGAGGTCACACAATTTAGGAAATCATAGTGGATGGTGGCTTAGGTATAAATCTAATGATAGATCATACGATGGATTGGGCTTCAACCTTCAAAACTAGCCAATTTCATAGTAACATTGACAGACTAAAGTAGGATAAAGCCTCTCGAACTTTTTTTTACTCTAGACTCTAAAGTCGAAGGTAACATCTTTAGTATAGAATTTGTTGTATTGGAACTCCAACATGTGGATTAGGACTTCCCACTCTTGATTGCGAGGCCTTGCTTGAAGCATGCTAGTGCTTTGCATGACTCGTATAAGGGCACAATGTGGGTTAAGCTGCATGAACAGAAGGAGCTAAATAAAATTCATTTGAATGAAGGACCAAATAGCCATGGGAAAACCAATATGATACAAAAAGATAGCATTAGCATTCAAAGGATATGATGGAAGGACCAAGATAGTATTTCAAAGAGGAAGAAGATATTTTTGCATGGTTGGAAACGAATAACTCATTTTCATAAATGTAACTCATTTTTCTGTTATAAAATTTCTCTATATGTAACAAATGCAAAAGGGCATGAAAAAAAGAAGAGACCATACAAGATGCTAGATTGAGTGAGCCTTTGATAGGTGATAGGAGAGGGAAGGAAGCACCTCTCGATTGCAACATTGATTATGTTGATTCAATTGTTGACTATCAATCTATAGAGGAAAGTTATGGATGATGATGAAGAAGAGCCTCTTGAGATCAGATTGAGGTGATTCAAAGTGTTTTGCATGACTTGGAAAATCATCTACAACTTTGTGAAGAGCATTGTGTCGTCAAAATTTTATTTCCTCTCTCCGTTATGAAGGTCAACAGGAAACACAATCAGTGAAGGTAGCCATAATTCCCTGAGAAGTCCAAAATACAACAAGGATGTCAAAGAGAGTTCACATGCAAAGTTTGGAATGCCAAGGGAGGGGGGTCTCTCTTTGCCCATGTGCATGTGCCCTACATGCACATAAAACTTCATTATATATATATGAGGGAGAGAAAAAAACATGAAGCCAAGAAACTTTTATGATGCATCAAAGAATAAAGATTTGGGAAAGGAATGGGTGACAAAGAGATTGCATTGAAGAGGAATGATACTAAGAAATTAGTGAAATCTCCACCTAATAATAAAACCATTAGACGCAAATGTATGTTCAAATCTAAGTGCAAAAAGTGACGGCTTAGTGGAAAGATATAAAGCACATCTTGTTGCAAAAGAATATATATATATATATATATATATATATATATATATATATATATATATATATATATATATATATATATATATATATATATATATATATATATATATATATATATATATATATGTGTGTGTGTGTGTGTGTGTGTGTGTATGTATGTATTCAATGGATTATTAAGAAACATTTACTGTTCGTGAATAATAAATTGCATGAGGAAGTTCATATACAACAAACAAAATATTCTATGCATCCAATGTATCCTAATTATGTGTGCAAATCAAAGATAGTACTATATGAATTGAAACAAGTACCAAGAGCATCCGTGAAATATTTGTCACGAGGAAGGAGATAAGGAAGAGAGCTCACACACACACTCTTACTCTCAAGGAGAAGCACACACACACACACACATTGAGGCAAGGAAGAATGATCTTCTTCTTCTTCTTCTATTACATAAAAAGGAATGTACAAGAATGACCTCAAAACAAGAATACAACAAGTGCAATATATAAAGTTCAGTACATAACGAAAAACCTAATGTCCGCAAATGAGTGAGCTCGCAAGGAACAAATGTGCCATCACTCTCGGTAGATAAATCTAATAAAGCTCAATGAAGTATCCCTGACATATACCGGCGTGACCACTATACATGTAAGAGAAATGAAAAACTGATATGTGTCATCCTGGATCATCACATGTTGAGCTTGATATCTCAACACTCCCCCTCAAGCTCAATGCCATACCCTGTAATCCAAGCATCTCCCCAAACTTCTTCAACTTCTCAGCTCCAAGTGCTTTGGTGAAAATATCAGCAATCTGCTCATTTGTTCTCACATAAACAAGATCAATATCACCTGCTAATACCTTCTCTCTGATGAAGTGATAATGTACCTCGATATGCTTTGTTCTAGCATGGAAAACATGATTCCATGCTAACTATATGCTGCTAAGATTATCACAATAAATAGTGATATGCTTTCCCACTTCCACACCTAAATTTGCAAGTAGCATTTCTAGCCATGATGCCTCACATGTTGCCACTGCAACACCTCTATCCTCAGCCTCTGTACTCGACAAAGCAACAGTGGGGTGCTTCTTGGTCCTCGATGTAACAGCTGCACTCCCAAGTGAGAATACAAAACCACTAGTAGATCTTCTATCTCGAATGCTACCAGGTCAATCTGCATCGCTGTATCCATAAACTTGCAAATCTACACCAACCTCATAAAACAATGCATAATCCAAAGTAGCACTCACATAATGTAGAGTGTGCCTCAGAGCATCCAAATGTGGCTTCCTAGGAACCTGCATAAACTGACTTTCAAGTCCAATAGTATAACTTAGATCAAGCCTTGTAATTGTGAGATATATAAGACTTCCCACAATTTTCCTGTACATAGTAGCATTTTCCAATGCTTAACCTGATGTAGTATCCAACTTCAAATTCTGATCTAATGGCATACAAATTGTCTTACAATCAACCATACCATACTTTTGCAACATATTCAAGGCATATTGCCTTTGTGACATCCATATACCTATTTCTGTATGTATAAACTCAATGCCCAAGAAATAACGCAGCACACCAAGATCTTTCATGTCAAATTCTTGCATAAGAAGTTGCTTTACCTCTTTGATGCTTCCTTCATTATCACCACCTACAATCAGGTCATCAACATAAATACCACAATAGTGATGCCATCATCAACCTTCCTTGCATATAGTGAGTGATCTGCATCACACATAGAAAACCCAATGCTAGTTAAGTAATCAGCAATCCTTGCATGCCATGCATGAGGGGCTTGTTTCAGCCCATACAAAGCCTTTTGCAACCTGTAAACATATTTTGGATGCTTTGAATCTTCATATCCTTGTGGCTGGTCCATATATACTTCTTCCTCTAACTCACCATGTAGGAAAGCATTCTTCATATCCATCTGATGCAAAGTCCATCCTTTTGCTAGAACTAATGCAACAAGTGTTCAAACAGTAGACATTTTAGCTGCAGGGCTGAATATTTCCTCATAATCAATGCCATATGTCTGTGCATATCCTTTAGCTACCAATCGTGCTTTATACCTGCTTATGCTACCATCAACATTATGTTTTACCTTGTAAACCCATTTGCAGCCTATGGGTTTCTTTTCTTGCGCCAATGGAACCAGCTTCCATGCATCATTTCCATAAAGTGTAGCCATCTCCTCATCCATAGCTTTTTCCAATCTGCAAATCCAACTGCATCTTCAAAGCAAGAAGGTTCAACATCTTGTATTACCTTTGTCATGTAGGCACAATGACGAGCCATATAATTGTGACACGTCAATCATTGCCCTGAATTCCACATCCTCCCAGATCTTCTTGGATCCTGGGTCACTTCTGCTTGTATCATCTGCATGTGCCCTTCTTACTCCTGGAGTCTTCGCAAAGGGTAGTCCAAGTTCCTCACCAAGACTCTTTTATGAACCTCTTGAATCTCCATCAACATCTTCAAAACCTGCACATGTTTTATGACTTGTAGACAACTTTTCTTTACCTTCCTTGGATGTATTTGATGAATTTGCGGGAGTGAAATTTCCACGCAATCTTCCACTCCATGGATTTGAGTTGGAACTATTGCTTGGTGGTGCATCCGGTCCACTCAAAACTTGATATTCTGCACTTGATTTTTTAGCATTTTCATTGTCATTTGGTTCAAGATTCAGTCCTTCTTTGACATCTGCATAGAAGCTTGACATTTCATCAAATACCACATCTCTACTCACCTTTACCTATTTTGATCAAGGGAGTATCCAATGAAGACACACTTTCTTGCTTTTGGATCAAGCTTCATCATTAATTCATCTGGGACATGTACATATGCAATACAACAAAAAACTTTCAGATGTGATAAGTTTGGCTTTTTACCTGTAAACTTCTCTTTAGGTGTAACTTGATGTATAGTAGCAGTCGAAGTTCTGTTCATGATGTATATAGCAGTATGCACAACTTCTGCCCAATAACAATGATGCATATTCTTCTCAGCCATCAAGGCTCTTGCTATTTCTACAATATGTCTATTTTTGCGTTCAACAACACCATTCTGTTGTGGTGTGTACTTGCATGAAAACTGATGCCGAATTCCATGATTTTTTAGAAAACTATTGAACTCATTTGACATGTATTCACCTTCTCCATCAGATCTTAATGTTTGAATGTACTTCCTTGTCTGCTTTTCCACCATAGCTTTAAAATTTTGGAAGTGAGTGAACATCTCGCTCTTCTCTTTCATGAAATATACCCATAGTTTCATGTATGGTCATTAATGAAAGTAACATAAAACCTGCAACTGCCCATAGATGTGGTTTTTGCTAGATCCCAAACATCTGTATGTACTACTTCTAGTACATCTCACTAACATGCTTGTCATGTGGAAATGATGCTCTTGACTGTTTACCAAATTGACATGCTGCACATACCTTTTGCATTTCTGCAACTTTGAAATTTGGTAGTCCATGGACAATTTCCTTTGACTGCATCAATTTCAGCCTTTGCAAGTTTGCATGTCCAATTCGTTTGTGCAACATCTCTATATCTGGAATAACTCCTGCACCTTTTGCAAACATGGCTGCATTCATTTTAGGAATCCTCACATTTAAGGTGCACATCCTACCCACTTTGTTTGCTTTGGCAAGCAATCGACCATCCTGCATGTACTCTTCTACATATAATCCATCAGCATTGAACCTAACTTGTAATCCCTGATCAACCATTTGTCCAACAGAAACTAGATTCTTTGTTATACTTGGAACATGCAGCACATCACCAAGATGTTTTACCTTTCCATTCTCCATCGATAGTGCTATGTTTCCTGTATGCTTAATAGGATGTGATGTGTCATCACCTGTTTCAACATATCCAGGAATTGGCAATTTTTGCAAAGTACTAAACCATTTCGCATGACTGATCATGTGATTTGAAGCACCTGAAGCAACATACCAGACATTATCATTTGATTTTGAAACACCATTAGACATCGTATTCATCATGTGATGTTGAACCATGAAGAGCTTCTCAGAATCATCTGCACTTATGGATGCATAGTTATTTTGCTGCCTTCTGTTATTTTGATTCTTCAACCTGTAATCATGTTCAAAGTGTCCAGGTTTACCACAATTCCAACATCCTTTACTATCATTACCTGAATCATTTCTTTGGAAATTTCTACAGCCTCTTTGGCTCCCCCTGCCTCGAAACTGTCCTCTTCCTCCAGCATGATTCTGTTCTTGGCTTTGGTCTTGGTTACTATTTCCTCTTCCACTTCCAAAACCTCTACCTCTGCCCCTTCCTCTACCAAAGTAGAATACTTGCTCAAAACTAGATTTTCCTTGGGAGTTTGAATCCTCACCAAGATTCTTTTCTTCAACAATTAGCATAGATACCAGATCAGTAAAATTCGGAATATTTTCCCTAGTCTGTATAGAAATTCTGAATTGCTTATATGTAGCTCCTAAACCACGAAGACGCACTTCCACCTTATCATCATCATCTGCATTCACGCCAATAGATGCAAGTGACTCACATATGCTTTTGATTTTCAAGGTGTAGTCACTTACCAACATGCTCTTCTTCTCCAATGTATGCAGCTCGTTCTTGAGTTGCAATTTCTGTGCCTTTGTATTGGTCTCATACAATGTGATGAAAATGTTCCAAGCCTCTTGTGGGGTCTTGGCATCTTGTATGTGTCCAATCATGCTATCCTGTATGCTAACAGATAGCTAGTACATTACCTTTCGTGCTCCTTGATTCCATTCCTCATATGCTTTTACCTGATCTGCAGTTTGATTCCTTTCTTGTAACTGCGGAGCATTTTCATTCTCTCCTTCGATGTACTTCCAATAGCCTTTTCCCATTAGGAAATTTGTCATTCTGAATCTCTAAGCATGGAAGTTGTTCTTGTCCAGCTTATCGCTCATAAGCTGACTCATTCCATCTGCGTTTGCCATTTCTGCAGCAATTCACAACACTGCAAAACACTACAAGCAGCACTTTTGCTTGAACACTGTCGCACTATGACGTGACGGTTCGATCTCAGAAAAACATAGTTTTTGTGTATCAACAGTACATGGAATCGCTTGAAATTCTGGATCTGGAATATATGAGTGTTGCTAAACACAACAGTTACAGTTTCTAAAATTGAGCTAGTTTTTCTGTGGGCCCCAACTTGCAGGCTCGAAACGGAGGTGGAGATGGCTCCGAAACTTCGTGCCGATTTTCGTAGCAAACCGAGGTCATTTGTGAATCATGTCTTCTCCATGCCTTGCTGCATACTCTTCACCGTCGCCTTCTCCACGAGCTCTCTATAGCCACGCTGGCTCTGATACCATGTCACGAGGAAGAAGATAAGGAAGAGAGCTCACACACACTCTCACTCTTAAGGAGAAGCACACACACACATTGAGGCAAGGAAGAATGATCTTCTTCTTCTTCTTCTATTACATAAAAAGGAATGTACAAGAATGAACTCAAAACAAGAATACAATAAGTGCAATATATAAAGATCAGTACATAAGAAAAACCTTATGTCCGCAAATGAGTGAGTTGGCAAGGAACAAATGTGCCATCAATCTCGGTATATAAATCTAATAAAGCTCAATGAAGTATCCCTATACATGCGTGACCACTATACATGTCAGAGAAACGAAAAGATGGTACATTTCATCCTGGATCATCACATGTTGAGCTTGATATCTCAACAATATTCACTAAGAAGCTATTGGATCTTGAATTCATGCAATAAAAGGATAATTATTCACTACTTTTTTGAAACCATGGGAGTGAATAAATTCCACTTATAATTTATATGGATGATTCAAACATTGCTTGAAACAAAGAGAAGCAGATTGTTGATCTTAAAAAGCAAGTAACATCTTAAGTTTATTTGGAAAAATGAGATATTTTAAAAGCAAAGAGATCTCAAAGCAAGATAGATTTTGATGATACAACAAAATTACATATTAAAAAAGCTTAATGGATTTGGTATGAATGCATACAAACCCATTAGGGAAAAAAGTGAGTGCATGGGCCTTGTAAGGATTCCTAATTTTTAGGAATTAAAAGGCTTAATCTTGAGATTGAGAGGCCATTGAAAAACCACCAGTGGTATTCACCAATAAACTAATCTTTAATAAACATTTGTATTTGAGTTTTAAAAAGGCATTTTCTTGGCCTTTGGATCCTTTTATTGAATGATCTAGATTGAAAGGGAGGAAAAAGTAGAGAGAGCGGCTCTGCGATGCATGGGGTGATACAATAGAGAGAGGTCCCATGATTTATTTTGTGACACCCTCTGCTTCTTTTGTGGCCATTAAATGAGGCTCAATGAGACGATTCCCTGCATTCAGGGTTGATTATAGAAACATAGTTGACGTGATCCATGCGATGAGATCTACACCTAATGGTCATGCCCGATTAGGGCTGAGCATAAAATTTGAGGAAATTAAAGCCATCCAATCATCTAATCACCCAAGGGCACAATCAAAACTGCACTTTCATCTTTTGGAAAATAAATCTAAACCTTTAGAATATCACCCTATTCAATAGTCAAAGATTGAGGCGTGCAAATTCAGGGAATTTCAATTGTAGCTATTGGATTTCATATGGAATCTAAAGACATAGATTCAAATGATCATTTCTTTTGATTGAACACATCTTAGCCCTTCCCCTCCCTTAAATCCAAGGGTCCATATTCTAAGTTGCCTTGAATTTTGTCACCCAACCTTAGCCTTTGTATCATTGAGCCAATGCAAGGGCTCTTATTCATTTCCAATCCTTTCAAAACCATTCACACAACTAAAACCATGAATTCAATGTGATTTTTCCTTCTTTGACTACACACTAACCATTGAAGCCTATGCCTAGCCTAGGTGATTAAGGGACTAGATTGTGGCCACCACCCTCTTCTCATTGGTCCATCCCTAATCACTCTTTAATCTAAAAGGCCCATGTAGGGTTCCTTTTTCCCTTTAATGCCGATACGCAACTTGATGCCAATGTTAAACTCATGGATGATGCAAAATACTTATATGATGCAAATATGTATAGAATGATAGTTGGAATTTCGATCCATGTAATGAAGACGAGACGATCTTTAAGTTTTTAAGTTGGTTTGGTGGGTCAATTTATGCATAGACCATTCAAGTGCAATTGCATGTAGTGAGACAAATACATGGACATGTAAAATCCACATTGAGTTTGGTATTGTTTTATGGAAAATTTCAATCATGTATATATACATATACACAGATGCACATTGGGTTGGAAATGCCATGGATCAAAGGTCACAAGGGAATTGACATTCATAGTTGGAAGTGTAGCTAATTCATGGAGCAATAAAAAGCAACCAAACATCATATTTTCAATTACAAAAGCTAAATATAGAGACATTCCTCAAGCTCTTTGCAAAGCAACATGGATTAAGTACCTGTTTGAATACATAAGAGTCATGAAAACATGATGATCTATTATTACAATATTAGTAGCATTATGCTATCAAAGAGTCTGATCTACCATGTGAGATTGAAATATGATTCACTATCATTTTATTTGTGAGAAAGTCACTCAAGGAGACGTGGAGTTGATTCATATCAATACTAAAACAAGGGTAGACATCTTCTCTCCCAAAGATAAGTTCATCTACTTTACAGATGCTTTAGGAATTAAGAAGCTTTAGCATGTATCTAGATTTGACTTTAAGTTAGTTTCAATTTGTATGGACATGTATGTATTTTCCATGTTTATAATAATCAATATCATTCTCAACTTAAGGGGGATCATCCTTTGATTTGATAGGATATACCTAGATGACAAAGTAAAGAGAACCACCTAATGAACTTGTGGGCATAGGACCACACACATCTGTATGAAGGAGATTTAAAGACTAAATTAAAGAGTTAATGTGCGTTTTATGCACATTCCTATTTTGCTTTCCATATTGACCATGCTCAAAAAATGAAAAATCAAAGAAAGATAACACAGGTAAGTAGCCAAAATGAGAAATATTTTCCATTCCACTATGAGATATATGGCCCAAAAGGCCATGCCAAATACAAGCCACAAGCTGTTCAATAACAGCTAACAAGTGCTCTTTTTATGATACAAATACAGAATAAAGTGATCTAACTTAGCTGCCCTTCATATTGCCCTTTGATATGCAAAAGGGCTGAGCATAGAAAACCACCTTGTAACCAAGGTCATCAAGTTGACCAACTCACATCATATTACATCATAATTGAGGTACATGACATACATTATGTATAGTAAATTTTAAACCATCAATGAACTCGACAACCATATCTCCAATCCCAACAACATCACACTAGTAAGATGCGCCAAGTCTTACAGTATCGAGGGACGTTGCTGCACAAATAGAGAGCCATTCTCTATGTGGTGTCATATGGAAAGAAGCACCAGAATCTAGCAACCACGTGGGAAAGAGAATCATCCATAAGAGCCACAATAGGCACAATACTTTCAAGTGCCAACACATTAGCATCATAAAAAATAGCATTTCTTCAATCTTCACAATCGAAGTAGATGATGTAGGTAGATTTTTAACATGCCCATCAACATTATGCCCTTTACTTTTAGCATTCTTTAATGTATATCTATCTTTCTTCATGTGTCCTTTCTCAAGAAAATAATGGCATTTGATATCTCTATTCATTGATTTACTTCTACTCTTATTCCATTGACCATTCTTTTCCTTGTTCTTTCTCTTGCCATGTTGCCGATTCTTTCCTTGATAAGAATCACAAACATCACTCTGAGTTCCAACTATAGATTTTCTACAATCTCCTAAGTTAAGAGTCTTGGAGAAAGTCTATGACAAGCCTAAGTATTGTCTTGAGTCTCACAAGGTCATAGGAGAAGCTTTAAAGAGAAGACAATGTATAGAAATTGAAGAGTTCACTTGTTGAACTATCCGTTGTAATTTTTTGGAGTCTTTACTTGATGTAAAAGTAAAGGAATCTTAGTGGTTGAGTGCACTTGATGAATAAAAGAAAGAAAAGCCACAAATTTTTGATTAGGTGAGTAGGAGGATAAATCACTAAAAGATTGGAGAGTGATTATAGGAAGATTCAAATTCAAATCTTGGCTCCAAAGATCACTATAAATACATGGCCTTCTAGTCACATTTTAGAAGACCTCCATGAGCTGAGCTTTATGCCATATCAAGGTGTGGTTTCAAGGCACACATATGTATCAATAAGTCCATTTTAAAATCAATATACTTTCATTTTCATGATCATTTGAGTTCATATTTTCATGCTCTTGTGAAGTATACTGTTTACTGCCATATCTCTAAGTTTTCTCAATCAGATTGCAGAGATGATTGCTCTGCGCTTGGTGCATCATTTTCAGTGATTCAACTTAAGTTAGCTCTCTACGTATACTATATAATCACAAATTTTCATTGCAATTGGATGTTCCAATCGTTAGCTATGTTCATTTGACGTCGATTGTATCATTTCATTTTCTACTTCTCTGTCAGCACTCTCTCAAAACATTCATTTTCTCATATCTATTTCTAAGTGTGTACTTCACCATTTTCCATGATTCAAAGCTTGTTAGAATCACCATACTGTCTAGTATATTCATGCAAAATTTCATAAGCATGAGATATTGTCATTTTTTTGCTACAATCCGTGAAAATCGGGATGGTCTTATGACTTGCTAAGTTCTTTTCTCCTTGTTTAGTGCATCATTTTTTATGAAATAACTCTCGATTGTTAGCTTAGCTAGTAAGAGTTCCCCAAAAGTAATCAAGTCAATTGCTGTTGTGGCCACATAATTGTTCAAAACTTTCAATATGTGTATGAACATAAATAGCAAGTTTTTGGCTCTTGAATCTACTTAAACTTATCTGTTTTGATTCATCTTTTTGAGAGTGATCTTCTGAGGTACATAGGGTGTCTAATACATCCTTTCACAAGCTAAAGGGGCCCACCACATATCACTAAAGTTCATTTGGTTGGTGTAGTGCAAAGTTTTTGCAGCACCACTTCATCTTCATCAACTAAAAATCAATCTCTTCACAGTGGTATCAGAGCAAGGTTGGACATGGCAGATGGATTTCCTTCATCAATTGACAAATTGGACAGAGGTAAATACTCAACTTGGTCATTAAGGATGGAAGCTTATCTTCAAGGAAGGAATTTATATGGTTATATAGCTGAAGATGAAGTTATGCCAAGTTTTAGGAACAAAGGTCAACCAACACAAGAAGAGCAAGAAAGATTGAGCACATGGTGCTCCAAGGATGCACTTGCAAGGTCTTATCTCCTCAACTCTATCTCAGATTTTTTGTTGCCTCACATTAGAAGTTGTAAAACATCTCAGGAAGTGTGGAATGCACTTGACACCTTCTTCTCTTCAAGTACAAAGGCCAGGAAGCATCAACTATGGCTAGACTTCACAATTCTCAAGAAAGCTCCCAAACAAAATGTGACTGATTTTGTCACAAAGCTCAAGGACATAGCAAATCAGTTGGGAAGCATTGGAGAGGTAATAGATGAAGAGAAAATTGTAAGGCACGTCATCAATGGCTTGAAGGCAGATGACAAGTGGGAAGCATTCCCCATAGCTATGGATCTATACATGGATATGCATGTACCAAATTTCAACACACTCATAGGACAACTACTTACTCAAGAGGTCAAGCTTATCAAGAAAGGAGAAAGCTCCAAAGGTAATCAATCTTTAGCTTTGTATACTGATAAAAGCAAGTCAAAAGAAAGCAAAGGAAGAGGAAAGAAAGTGGATGATGAAGTAGGTACACATCAAACTAATTATGCATGTAGAGGAAGACATGGTAGAGGTAGAGGCAGAGGAGGAAGACAAGGCAGGGGGAGATGCCAAGACTCTATTCCATGCTCTATTTGTGGATTAACTAATCATACAGCTGAAAATTGCTTTAGGAATTCCAGGAATAAAAAAGGCAGAGGCTACAATAGAGGAAGGTATGGCTACTCAAGAGGAAGGTTCAACAATTACCATGGCAACCATAACAATTACAACCATTCAAACTATCAAGGAGGCAATAGAGGAAGAAGAGACTTCAATAACTACACAGAAGACTCAAATCAAGAGGACTCATTGCTAATCATGAATATGGCCATGCCACGAGGTAAATCTGATGACCATGTTTTGTACATAGATTCAAGTTGTTCCAATCATGTGGCCGGAAATGTGGCCCTCCTATCAGATTTAGAAGATCCAAGGAACAAGCATGACGTACAAACAGGAGATGATACAAGACACCTTGTGGAGAAAATAGGAAATGTCAAAGCACCTAATGGAAACATCAACTTACTCAGTAAGGTACTCTATGTCCCTACCATTACAAAGAATTTGATAAGTGTTAGGCATATAGTAGAGAAAAGGTTGCAAGTCAGGTTCACAAAAGCAAGAGCATTTGTTGAAGATCCAAGTCAAGGATTCAAGAGAATTGCAAAAGGTGAAAAGATAGGTAGATTGTTCATATTTGAATTACAAGACACTAGAAACATTGCTCTCTTTAATTATGGTAGACAAATACTCACAGAATTAGGAGTATGACACAAAAGGTTAGCACATATTGGTAAACGATCATTAAAGCAAATTTGCAAGGACCAAAGTGTACTTGGACTCCCTAACTTGTCAAAACAACACATGATTTATAAGTGTAGTGCATGTCAATTTGGAAACTCTCACATGTTACCATTCATAAACAAAGGATATATGCATGGAGATCTCTTGGATTTGGTTCATACAAATGTATGGGACCTAGCAAGGATGCTTCAATATCATGATCAAGGTATTACGTCTCCTTCATTGATGATTGGAGTAGATGGACTATATTATATTTTATGAAACACAAAGAAGAAGTCTTTTCATGCTTCAAAAGATATTTGGCTCTTGTTGAGAATAAAACAGGTAAGACATTAAAAAGGCTAAGGTCAAATGGAGGGGGAGAGTTCTTCTCCCATGAATTTGACTCCTTTCTTCAAGAGAGGGGAATCAAAAGAGAGATCACTACAAGGTACACTCCTAAGAAAAATGGAGTGGCAAAAAGAAAGAATAGGACAATTGTTGAAGCTGCAAGGTCTATGCTAAATGAGAAGCACTTACCTAATTACTTATGGGTTGAGGTTGTATACACAACCACTTATTTGATTAACATGTTATCTTCAAAATCACTTGATGGCATGACACCATATGAGGCTTCGAATGGAAGAAGACCAAGCTTGGATCATTATAAGATTTTTGGATGTGTTGCTTTTGCTCATGTCCTTCATAGGTTAGAGGCAAAATGGATCCCAAAGCAGAAAGGTGTGTATTCATTGGATATGACAACAATCAAAAGGGGTACAGATTATACAACCCAACAACCAAAGGATTCTTGGTGAGTAGAGATGTAGTATTTGATGAGAATAGTTCTTGGTATGAAGATTCATGTAGAAAGGTCAACCTACCTTATGATTTTGAAGAAGATTTTCCAAAACTTGTTAAGGATAATTCTTCTAAAGTTGAAGAGCAGGATACCTCAGATGATGATGAAGCAACTCACTATGAAAAACTCAAAATGTGGAAGTCTAAACATAAAGCAAAAGTGCAGGAACTTGGACAAGAGGCAGAATCATCACATCATGGCCTAAGAAGGTCCATGAGGGAGAAAAGAAAACCAGAAAGGTATGGGTTTGACACTTCTCTAGTCACTAAACATTCAATCTATCTAGCAGAGGACATAAATAAAGAGGAATCTTCAACATTTGAGGAAGCAAAGAAGAAATCAGAATGGAGGCATGCGATGGAAGAAAAACTTGAAGCTCTTGAAGAGAATAACACTTGGGAGTTGGTTCCCAAGTCTCCATCAATGAAAGTGATAAGCTCAAGGTGTATTTACAAATTGAAGAAGAACTCAGATGGCTCCAATAAGAGGTATAAGGCAAGGCTTGTGGCAAAAGGCTTTGCACAAACTCAGGGAACTGATTATGAAGAAACCTTCTCTCCTATGGCAAAGATGCCCACAATTAGGGTTTTGCTTAGTATTACCTCTTCCAAGAATTG
Organism: Ceratopteris richardii; assembly: GCA_020310875.1. NCBI lineage: Eukaryota > Viridiplantae > Streptophyta > Polypodiopsida > Polypodiales > Pteridaceae > Ceratopteris > Ceratopteris richardii. The sequence continues at coordinate 28,129,180 of CM035424.1, read as the reverse complement.
GAAGATACTTCAATTGGATGTAAAAAATGCATTTCTTAATGGATGGATAACAGAAGAGGTATATATGGCACAACCACCTGGTTTTGAGAATCACATATATTCTGATTATGTGTGTAAACTTAATAAAGCTTTATATGGACTCAAACAAGCCCCAAGGGCTTGGAATCACAAGCTTGTCTCATTCTTGCAGGACAAAGAATTTCAACCTAGCAAGGAAGATCCATCACTATTAATAAAAAGGAGTAATTTTGAAGTCATCTATTTGTGTGTGTATGTAGATGATATTATAATTATAGGAAATGATACAGATGGCATGAAGAGAATCAAAGAACAGATGAGCGAAGAATTCAAGATAAGTGATTTGGGTTCACTTACCTACTTCCTAGGATTGGAAGTTATCTACAAAGATCATGGTTTGTTTCTTACTCAAAGAAAGTACATTAAAGACATGTTGGAAAAATTCAAGATGCAAGATTGCAGGAGTGTAGGTACTCCAATGGAGGTTAATCATAAATTGAGCTCACATGAAGGTGAACTCATAGAAGATGTGAGAGATTATCAAAGCCTTGTGGGTAGTTTGAACTATGCCACATTGACAAGGGTTGATATATGTTATAGTGTGAGTGTGCTAAGTCAATTTATGCACACACCCAAGAAATCTTACATGGAAGCTGCCAAGAGGATACTCAAATATCTCAAAGGAACCATGAATTAAGGGTTATATTACACTTATGTATCTGATTTAAGTTTGAAATTGTTCTCTGATGCAGATTGGGTTGGATCCAAGGAAGATAGAAGGAGCATCTCAAGTTATCTTACCTTTGTAGGTTCAAAACCTATTTCATGGTCATCCAAGAAGCAACCCACAATTGTTCTCTCTTCCACAGAGGGTGAATATAGAGGTCTTGCCATAGCTACTCAAGAAGCTATGTGGATGAAGACACTATTCACAGATCTTGGATTGGAATTCGGGACTCCAACTACTTTTGGTGACAATATGAGCTCCATTCACTTAGCTGTTAATCCAATTTTTCATGCAAGGAATAAACATATTGAAGTATAATATCACTATGTAAGAGAGAAAATTGTGAGCAAGGAAATTCAGTTAACTTATGTGTCCACTCATCAACAATGTGTAGATATTGTAACCAAGGCATTGGATGGTACAAAGCTTTGCAAATTCAAAGCCGTGATTGGTTTGCACGTAATCTTGGAAGATTGAAGACCGCAAGCATACTTGGCGTGAGAGGGAGCTGTTGGAGCAAGTATCTGACAAGCCTAAGTATTGGCTTGAGTCTCACAAGGTCATAGGAGAAGCTTTAAAGAGAAGACAATGTATGGAAATTGAAGAGTTCACTTGTGAACTATCCTTATAATTTTTTGGAGTCTTTACTTGATGAAAAAGTAAAGGAATCTAAGTGGTTGAGTCCACTTGATGAATAAAGGAAAGAAAAGCCATGAATTTTTTATTAGGTGAGTAGGAGAATCAATCACTAAAAGATTGGAGAGTGATTATAGGAAGATTCAAATTCAAATCTTGGCTCCAAAGATCACTATAAATACATGGCCTTCTAGTCACATTTTAGAAGACCTCCATGAGCTAAGCTGTATGTCATATCAAGGTGTGGTTTCAAGGCACACATATGTATCAGTAAGTCCATTGTATTTTAAAATCAATATACTTTCATTTTCATGATCATTTGAGTTCATATTTTCATGCTCTTGTGAAGTGTACTGTTCACTGGCATATCTCTCGGTTTTCTTAGTTAGATTGTAGAGATGATTTCTTTGAGCTTGGTGCATCATTTTCAGTGATCCAACTTTGTAAAGTTAGCTCTCTAAGTCTACTATATATGCACAAATTTTCATTGCAATTGGATGTTTCAATCGTCAGCTATGTGCATTTGAAGTCAACTATATCATTTCATTTTCTACTTCTCTGTCAACACTCTCTCAGAACAGTCATTTTCTCATATCTATTTCTCAGTGTGTACTTCAACATTTTCCATGATAAGCTTCTTAGAATCAGCATACTATCTAGTATATTCACACAAAATTTCATAAGCATTGGATTCTTGAATCATGAGATATTGCCATTTTGCTGCTCACGGGTCTGAGTACTACTACAACCCATGAAAATCGGGATGATCCTATGACTTGGTAAGTTCTTTTCTCCTTGTGTAGTCCATCATTTTTTATGAAATAACTCTTTATTGTTAGCTTATTAAGCTAGTAAGAGTTCCCCAAAAGGAATCAAGTCAATTGCTGCTCTGGCCAGAGATATTCAAAACTTTGGATAGGTGTATGAACATAAATAGCAAGTTTTTGGCTCTTGAATCTACTTCAACTTATCTGTTTTGATTCATCTTTTTGAGAGTGATCTTCCAAGGTACATAGGGTGTCTAATACATCCTTTGGCAAGCTAAAGGGGCCCATCATATATCTCTAACTTTCATTTGGCTAATGTAGTGCAAAGTTTTTGCAGCACCACTTCATCTTCATCAACTACAAATCCATGTCTTCACAAAGAGTGCTCCACACATGTCATCAAAGACCAGTTTACCACTAAGTGCATTATTGCTAATAGCTATGCAAAACGTATCCCATGATGATGGAAAGGTGCATAACAATAAGAGTTCTTTCATTTCATTATCCATCTCCATTTGAGCATGTAATTGGGAGAATATAGCATCAAATGCATTTAGATGAGCAAAAACACTATCTATGACCATGCAAAGTTCATATAACTTTCTCATCATATATACTTTATTTGATGTTGTTTCTTTTTCAAATCTATTTCATAATTTCTTCCAAAGCTCCTCTATACTTTCACAGTCCAATACTGTGAATTAAACATTATTTTCTAGGTGCAATCTAGTGGTAGTCCTGGGCATTTCATCTTAATCATCCCAATCATCTGTTGGAGGAGATGGTGGACACCTTCCAGAGATGAGATGGTGCTGCAAATTCCTACTTCACACTAGCCAAAACCAAGTTGAGGAGTGCAAAGTAGACCTCTTGAGATTTCTAGGAAGCACAAAAAATCACCCAAGTACTTTGGAAGATGATCCTCAAATCATTAAATCAAAATAGATAACTTGGAGTTTCACTATGAGCCAAACTTTCTATTTTGGTCACTACACTTGCTCACAAAAATGAATAGTACTCCTTTACTAGTAACAATTGAACAAATCCTTTTAGGAATATCTAAGTGACTATGATAGCTAACGTTCACAAGTTATTTCACTAGAAATGATCAACTATGCTTAGAGAATGATGCTTAGAAAATTAGACATCTATCCCCACATTTTTGGGAGTTCATCGTATGCAGACCAAAGAGCAATGTTTTGACCATATCTCACAAAATGGCTGCGGAAATTGACATGAAACTTTGTAGCATACAAATAGACTATCTAATGAACCTATAACAGCATGAGCATGTACAAGATGAGAAATAGATCATAGAAGCTCACTATTCTGAGTAGTATATAACAGAGTAGAAGAGATGAGACATGGGAAGATTATATGTACTAATGCACATAAATTACATTGATATTGACAACGAATGATTTCATAATATGAGGTCAATAGAGGAGCTATAATTTGAGCTCAATATGCTACACAAATTCCTCTAAAATCTTTGCTATATCTTCCTCTTTCACGCACCTAGATAGTCATTCTTTTATAGCCTTTTGTTGGAGCCAAGACTCAAGTTTGAATTCGAATCTTTGCCTCAAAGTGTTCCAAAGTTTTAGGACTTGATTTGCTATAAATCCTCACCAAATAATTCGTGGAACAATCCTCCTATGATCTCATAATTAGAAGTGATTCCACTTATGCACTTTTACAAGGAGTAAAGATCAATCTTTTACAAGAGATCATTCATGTGCTAATACATGAGTGAACGTATGAACTTTAAGATAAGTGATCAAGCATTTAGGCTTGGAGTAATTGCACCAACTCCCCCTCAAGCCTAATATTCTTGGGCTTCAACTCTTTTTAATCTCCTATAATCCAATAATCATCTTGAAACTGTTCAATCTAGTTCCATCGAGAGATTTAGTTAGCATATCTGCACATTGCAAGTTTGTTGATACATAAGACAATTGTATGGCCTTGCTAAGTTAAGATCCTTTTGGCAGATTCTATGTGAGGTTTTCTTGGTGTATGCATGAATTGACTCAATGTACTCACCCCATAGTATATATCCACTCTTGTTAGGGTTGCGTAATTGAGACTCCCAACAAGACTTTGATAACCTGTAATGGCTTCAAGCAGCTCTCCTTCATGAGCACTGATTTTCTAATTCAATTCCACGGGTATGCCTGCAATTTTTGCATTTTCCATTTTGAACGTGAACAGTATATCATGGATGTACTTTCTTAGAGTAATGAAAATACCAAATTTGTATAAACAATCTCTAAACCAAGAAAATATGTAAGCAATCCAAGATAATTAATCTTGAACTCCTCCTTCATCTGAGTTTTAATCTTCTTGATGTCATTGGCATCATTTCCTATAATAATAATGTCATCCACATAAACATATAGATAAATAATCTATGAATTAGTCTTCTTAATGAACAATGAAGAATCTTCCTTGCTTACAACAAAACCTTGGTCCTACAAGTATGTGACCAGTCTATGGTTCCAAGCTCTAGGAGCTTGCTTTAAACCATATAGTTCTTTCCTTAATTTGCATACATAATAAGGTTTGTCTTTGTCTTTGTATCCTAGTGGTTAAGCCATGTAGACCTCTTCAGAGATCCACCCATTAAGGAATGCATTTTTAATATCTAATTGGTACAAGTTCCAATTCTTTGAAGTAGCAATACTTTCTAAAACTCTGATAGTTGGCATCTTAGCCACAAGTGAGAAGGTCTCCTCATAATCCACTCCATGGATTTGAGCAAACCCGTTTGCTACTGGCCTTACTTTATACCTATTTATTGTGCCATCTGAATTCTTTTTCACTTTGTAAATCTACTTGGATCCTAGTACCTTCATGAATGTTTTTTTGGGAACCAAATCCCAAGTAGTATTCTCTTGAAGTGCTATTCTCTTGAAGTACTATTCTCTCCATTCTTCTTTCTTGTTGGCTTCTTCAAATGAAGGTTCCTCTGACATAGAATCTTTAGCCATGTATATAGAATGGAGGTGACTAGTGATGTAACATAGCCATATCTTATAGGTTTCTTGGTTTTCCTTTGATATCTTCAAAGTGCTTGATTGGATGAATCTAGAATGTCTTCAAAATTTTTGACATTTTCTTTGCCCTTAAGCTTCAAAATCAATTTGTTCTTCATCTTCTGAGTTGACATCCTCTGATGTATGTGGTTCTTCTTCGGTCAGATTTGGAAAATCATTCTCCAAATCATAGCGTAGCTTTATTTTCCTGCAACTATTCTCAAACCAAGAGTTATTTTCATCAAATATCATATCCCTACTAACTGTAAATCCTTTGTTAGTAGGATTATATAACCTATATCCTTTTTTATTTTGATCATAGCTAATAAATATGCATCTTTCAGCTTTTGGATCAAGCTTTCCCCTAATCTCTGAGGGTATGTGTGCATAAGCAATGCACCCAAAGATCTTACAATGATCTAAAGAAGGTCTCCTTCCATTCCATGCTTCATAAGGTGTCATCCCATCCAGAGACTTGGATAGAAGCCTATTGATTAGGTAAGTAGCTGTGGAAACAGCCTCTACCCATAGATAATTAGGGATTTTTTTCTCATTCAACATTGATCTTGCAACCTCTACTATTGAACTATTTCTTCTCTCTGCCACTCCATTCTACTCATGAGTGTATCTTGTTGGAATTTCTCTCTTTATGCCTTTGTCATATAAGGAGTCAAACTCATGTGAGAAATACTCACCACCTCCATCAGATATGAACCTCTTCAAACTTTTACCTGTTAGATTCTCAACCAATGCCAAATACTTCTTGAGACAAGTGAAGTGTTCATCTTTATGCTTCATAAAATAAATTATTTTTCACCACCTATAGTCATCTATGAATGAAATATAGTACCTTGACCTTGAAATGGATGGTTCTCTACTAGGACCGCACACATCTATGTGTACAAGCTCCAAGTAGTCTTCATAGATGTATCCTCTTTTGTTGAATGGTTGCCTATGTGACTTGCCAAATTTGCATGCTCCATATTTGTAAATCATATGTTGTTTGGACACATTTGGGATGCCAAGCACAATCAGATCCCTACATATTTGCTTCATTGTCCTTTCACCTATATGACCTAGTCTCTTATGCCATATCTCTAACTCAGATAGGATATGGTCCTTATAATTGAAGAGAGCAATATTTCTTGTACCTTCAACTTCAAAAGTAAAAATTCTACTACATTTCTCACCTTTTGTAATCCTCTTGAAGCCTTGTTGAGGGTCCTCCACATATGCTCCATGCCTTTTGAGTTTAACTTCTAAACCCTTCTCAACAATCTATCCAACACTGATTAGATTCTTGGTTATTGTTGGCACATACAATACCCTGCTTAGAAGATTCATGTTTTCATTAGATGCTTTAACATTTCTAATCTTCTTTACTGAGTGTCTAGTGTCATCACCTGTCTAGACTTCATGCTTTACCTTTGGGTTCTTCAAGGTCAGACAATAATGCTACATTGCTTGCTACATGATTGGAGCAACCAGAATCAATATAGGATAGGTACTCATCATCTTTACCTTGCTTGGCTGTCATATTCATGAGTAATAGGGAATCCTCTTGATCATCTGTATAGTTGTTGTAGTCTCTCCTTCCTTTGAAGCCTTCTTGATAGTTGTTGTTATTGTAGCCTTGGTTGTAATTGTGATGGTAGTTGTTTCCTCCATTACTGAACCTGCCTCTTGATTATCCATAGCCTCCTTTGTGGAAGCCTCTTCCTCTCTGATTCTTTATGTTCCTAAAGCATTCATATGTGGTATGATTGGTCAAGCCACAAATGTTGCAAGGTGAAGAATTGTATGGTCTCCCCCTACCTTGCTTTCCTCCTCTGCCCCTTCCTCTACCTATGAAATTCACTTGAGAGGTACTTGTATCTTCTTCATTCTTCTTACCTTTGCCTTTATCTTTAATCTTATTTTTATCCATGTACAGGGCAAAAGATTGATTATCTCTAGAAGTATCTCCATTCATGTTGAGCTTTTTCTCATGTGTGAAGAGTTTTCCCATCAATGTATTGATATCAGGTATCTGCATGTCCATATATAGATCCATTGCTATGGTAAAAGACTCCCATTTGTCATCAACTTTAATGTCATTTATGATCTACCTTACTATTTGCTCCTCTTATATTTCTTCTCCAATACTTCGAAGTTGATTAACTACATCCTTCATCTTGGTCACATAGTCAGCTACACTTTGCGTTGATTGCTTCTTCAATGTTGTGAACTCCATCCAAAGTTGGTTCCTTTTGACCCTTGTATTTGATGATAAGTATGAAGATAGTACTTCCCAAGTCTCTTGGAAAGTCTTAAAATTCCTAATATGAGGTAACAAAAAATCAGATATTGAATTGAGTATGTAAGACCTGGCTAGAGCATCCTTTGCACACCATGCAACTAGTCTTTCTTGCTCCTCTCTTGTAGGTTGGTTTTTGCTTCTGAAGGTTGGCATTTCTTCATCTCCCGATATGTATCCATACAAGCTTCGTCCTTGGAGGTAAGCCTTCATCCTTAGGGACCAAGCTGGATAATTGCCCCTATCCAATTTGTCAATGAATCATGGAAATCCATCTCCCATTTTACCTTGATGTTGCTCTGATACCACTGTTGGAGGAGATGGTGGACACCTTCGAGAGATGAGATGGTGCTCCAAATTGCTGCTTCACACCAGCCAAAACCAAGTTGAGGAATGCAAAGTAGACCTCTTGAGCTTTCTAGGAAGCAATAATACTCATCCAAGTACTTTGGAATATGATCCTCAAATCATTGGATCAGAATAGATAACTTGGAGTTTCAGTATGGGCCAAAAACTTGCTATCTTGGTTACTACACTTGCTCAGAGAAATAAATAGTACTCTCCGTGGTAACATTTGAACAAAATCCTTTTAGGAATATCTAACTGACTATGATAGCTAACTTTTCATAAGTTATTTCACTAGAAATGATCAAGTATGCTCGGAGAATGATGCTTAGAAAATTAGATGTCTATCCCGACATTTTTGGGAGTAAACCATATGCAAAGGAGAGAGAGCAATGTTTTGAACATATCTCGAGAATGGCTAGGGAAATTGACATGAAACTTTTTAACATACAAGTAGACTACCCAATGAACATACAAAAACTTGAATAACTGAAAATGATCAAGTACACGTTGAGAAATAGATCAGAGAAGCTCATTTTTCTCAGTAGTATATGATAGAGTAGAAGAGATGAGAAATGGAAAGATTATATGTATTAATGCACATAAATTACATTGACATTGGCAATGAATGATTACTCAATGTGAGGGAAATAGAAGAGCTATAATGTGATCTCAATATGCCACACAAATTCCTTTATATCTTTGCTATATCTTCCTCTTTCACGTGAATATATAGTCCTTTTATAGCCTTTTGTTGGAGCCAAGACTCAAGTTTGAATTCGAATCTTTCCCTAAAAGTGCTCCAAAATTTAGGAATTGATTTGCTAAATCCTCACCAAATAAGTCATGGAAAGATTCTCTTATGATCTTGTAATTGGAAGTGATTCCACTTATGCACTTTTACAAGGAGTAAAATCAATCTTTTACAAGAGGTCATTCATGTGCTAATACATGAGTGAACATATAAACTTTAAGATAAGTGATCAAGCATTTAGGCTTTGGAGTAATTGCACCAACATGATCCTCATCCATATCAACAAGATTCTTTGAAATTCCATTTACTTGCTTCCACAGTCTCCTCTGAATCAACACATCTTTGATTTGATTCTTCCATAGAGCAATGTTTGTGCCATCAAATTTCTGGATCTCAAAATAGTCTTTGCCTTGCAACTTATAAGTCGAACAATGGCACTAGATCCAGGTTCAACAGATGTGCTTGAGATTTTTGATGCCATGATGATAGAAAACTAACTAGAATGAAAATGGAGCTAGAGTAGTCGAAGCACCACTAAGCCTCAAGAAAGGATGACCAAGTGTCAGATTCTAGGAAAAAATCAATAATCTGCCTAAAAAAATGGATTAATGAACATTAATGACCAACCAAAAGGATTATGTGAGAGTGACTGTGCTCACATCACTAAGTGTATCAAGGAGTCAATCGACCACTATAGTTGGCAAAACCAATAAGAATATGGAAAAAAAATTACGAATCTCCTCTGAAAAATGAGCATATCAAAATCTCATAAAACTACAAGTACGGATATAGAAACATGCATAGTGAATCACTAACTCGACTGCATATAATCAATAACCCGAAAGAAGCCAACTAGGTTTATCGAGCACCTATGAACAACTAGCATACATCTATGGTGAGGTTGGGTAAGTCTTCCACCTACATCATCGAAGAGACCCCAACATAAGTTTCTCCTAGTTAAGAAAACCTCACCATGACCCTCTTTATCAAACGTAAAAGGCTTTATGCAAAAAAACGTAACCACTATATCAATGACCACATGGTCGTACATAAGAATATCCACAAAAGTTGTACATAGTGTGTATGTGCTCAATATATTGAGTAAAATGGAACTAAAAGACTGAATTCATAGCCAAAACATTAGCCAATAATATATGTAAGTGTCTGTCAACTCTATTCTTTAGGCTCAAAAAAACCTACATAAACTTGCGATGGCTACTCCCACCATAACTGAAAACCTTTCAAGAAACTTGTAGGTTTATTGTGGCTGAAAACACAACCCCAAAGAGGAATATTCAATGTTGGAAAAGTACAAATGAGCAATCTTCGTAATGTTCTTGAACCTGTGTAATGCGAACTATGCATGAAAGTACTCCAAAATGACTCCAAAAATCATCCCAAAAATGCTTCAAAACAGGCTTTGAGAGCAAAGAATGAAGCTTTGAGAGCCCAAAACATGTTCAAGGTAATGTGAAATGTAGCCTTTCCCCTTCCTCAAGCACCATAAGAGTGTAGCTTAGTGGCAAGAAATTGTAGGTTAAGTGAGCTCTGGGGGGGGGGGAACAAACTCGGAGGGGTGACCTCTCGAGAATTATAGAAAACCTTTGCTTTCCTTGATTGTTGAGGTCCAGCTCCCTTGCACATAGTCAAGGGCGACAATGATGACTTCGTTGACTCAAATGATAGGGTATGCCAAGGTTTATGCCCTCATGGCCGATTTTGTGTCAAAATGCTCTAATACCAATGAACTATTTCAATGGCGACACACCAAAGTGGACTCTCCTTCTTGAGGGATCCATGACCATACCCTCAAAGTAGAAAACTGAGTTCTAGATGCCCCCACAGAGTACTCCACACAGAGAACTGCAGAATACGTAGAAAACACACAATACACAGACCACAAACACAGATCTCTTATGCCATACAAATGTGGTTGAACTTAAAGTCTCTGACTAACCAGGCCACTATATGTTTTATTAAAGAACATATACAAAAAAATGATGCGACCAAAACCAAACACATCTTGATTGGGATGAGTTGCATGATCATATGAATTATTATTGAAGTATCACAACATGAAACTATCTTAAGACTAACATCTTGAGGATGAAGGAAGTTCAATTAAAATCACGATTGTGATGGTGCTTCTATAGTCCTCTTTGTTATAGTTATTGATTAATGATTTTTTAGGTATAACTATTTCGATAAACATTACTTATATGGACTCTATAATGCTAACTTTGATTCGATAATAGTCATGTTCGTTCAATGATTCTTATGTAAGTCCTATTTATAAAACTTTCGGGTAACATTACAATATAAAGCTTCTAGTAGGTTGAGTTTGATATGGCAATAAGTTTACTTATTATAATTTTGGTGAGCAGCACAATATATTAATTCTAGTAGGCTGATTTTGATACCACACTAGCTATATCGATACAATGCTTGTGTATCCCTCTTGTAAACACAAACATTAGAACTTTCAGATACTTGTGACTTCTATCAAATGCATCAATACCTCAACATAACTAGATATAACACCAACAAGGTATCCTATACTCATAATCAAATGATTTTTACAATCCTCATGCATATACCTTGTTGAGCATTTTCAACATGGAGAATTGTTTATAGTTCCAATACATGAAAACAAATTCCAGAAAAAAAAAAGAACTTCCACGATTCATCACACGATTACCTGTTCATGGCGAGTGGGGAAATGTGGATGTTCACAATTCATTTAGAAAACCAATGAAAACATATCTATGAAGAGTCATTACTGAAATACTCCAATGCGATTTTTTATTTTTATTACTTTTTACATCTCGTACCAAATGAGGTGTTGAATTTATAAGTACATGTTCTTCATGATGTGATTCCTCAATTAGGATGCTTTCACATATGACAACGATAGCACTTTTGGAGATAGAATTTGCAATGGAGTATTATCTTTTGGCATCTCCTATTCACTTTATGATGCCAAAAAAGAAAAGACAAAAAAAGAAAGCAACAAAAGAGTTCAACCTTCCAACTACGCATGATGGATTCTAGAGACCATACTCATTTTTTTATATTTTATTGACATTCAATTTATTTTGTTATTACTTACCTAAAATAGTAACTTCTATAGCGTTTCACCTTTATTGCTCTTCACACAAGCGAACAACATATTTTTGCTTCTGCTCCATATTCCACCCATGTGTGAACAAGTTGGAAGGAGGTTTTTGGAAGGAGTTCCACTTGAAGTACAAAGCTCCTCCACCCCTACATTTTGTGAAACTAGCGTTATGATGTTTAAAAAGGGAGGGGATTTCTTACAATTAGCAATCCTTTTGCCAAGGAGGAGCAATGATTTCACAATCAACCACACTATGGGGGAGTCACGAAAGTTGCAAGCACACCTTTCCCGCCAGATCTTCCATAGGGCCTCCCCTTTGATGGGGTTCTAGAGAGGCGGAGCAACTGAACGCTTCTCCCAGTAGAGCATGCATCCAACTGAAATGTTCTGAAGTCTAATTTTCTTTTCGACAATCTTCCAGAGCTTTTGTGGTGGACCTTACAAAGCTTACATGAAATTATAGAGGAGGTTGATAAACCTCTCATCCCCATCATGTGGAGCCCACTTGGTTTTAAGCTTATTGTTGACATACTTTAGCTCTTTGTGATGTCGAAAAGGGGGGGGGGGGGGGGGGGGGTTCTTATAGTTAGCAATTCTTTTGCCGAGAAGGAATAGAGACTTCTCGATCGACCACTCCTTGGGGGTATTGCCAAAGTATTTCCATTGTTGTACAGAAAAGAAATATTAGACATTTATCTCTCTGATGAAATAATGTGGTGATCAACAAGCAATATTCTAAGAGAACCCAACGAAATTGCATGTGCATGGGTACATTGTTACATGCGTGCATGTATGTACGTATACATGCATGCACCTGTTTCTCTTGTGTTTGTGTTTGTATGTCTGTATGCAGACATGCAAACAATGTGTGTACTTATGTGTCGACGCATGCAGAGAGAGAGAGAGAGGGGATTAACCTTCATTATCATTAATTACGCTGATGACACAATTTATCTCAGGATGGGGGGACGGGTTAGACCTGTACAGAAATATCAAGCTGTCGAGATCGAAATGTGCTTAATAAATAGATACGTGCATGCAAATGTCGTATGAATATTTGGAATTTTTTACAAAGAATTTACAATAAAAATATAACAAACATGAAATCTAAGCTGACGAAAGTACATAAGATGTATCCAAGTCATACATTCCAGAGCGCACAGCAAATGGACTTTCTTACTCTTCTCCAACATTTTGTCTTGCAGGGATAGAATAGCAAGAGAAGTTAGAACGATACAACATTTTCTCTGAAACTTCAAGCTGAATTTGGAGACAATGAAACGCGGGATGGTTCACAACGCAAAGGAGAAACTTCTAAAAAATCTTTTTCCACCTGTAAAGTAGCGGTACTCAGCAAGCTGGTTTTTACAGCAAAGAAGCTCCCTATACAAATGCGACCTGATTTGCTTTCTCTCCAAAAATAGACTCCATTAATAAATTTCATTAAGGCACCTGCTTATCATACCTCGTTGAAGTGCCTTGTCCATGCATGATTGGAAGCTTTAGGAGGATTGAGCAGGGTAATTTTCCCTGTAAGTTTGTCGATCCAATTTGCTGGCCATTTCTTTATCTACACCTATAATTTAGCAATATTCAGCATGCTGGTGTTTGTAGCAAAGAATCTAGAATGATTTCCCTCTAGAAAGTAGGATTGACTAAAAAACTGCTTTAGAGCACTACTTAACGCATATCTCGTTCGTACCTTCTTCATGTGTGATTCCTTGAAGTAGAAGCTTTATGAAGGTTGATGAAACATGGCAGTGTAATTTTTCCTGAACATTTTGGATCCAATTTACTGAATTGTCTGGTAATCTCTTCAATATCATTCTCATCAATCTTGCCCATCTGCTTCAGCTTATACAGTACAAAGTCTGACTTGCTGTGATTCGAATATCCCACCCCACCAACCACAGACCCCCCCCCCCCCCCCCCCCCCCCCCCCCCCCAAAAAAAAAAAAAAAGGGAAATTAACAGAAAAATGAATAATGCTGGTAAACAGAAATCAGTGTGAATGTGAACATGAACATGGTTTTTCTATTCCACGAGCAGCCTTAACATCTCCTATTGTAGCTACCAAAACAGATCGTACTTAAGACCATCTGATCTGATGCTGCACGCAATATAACTCATAGACATTCAATGAATAGACCATGTAACAAAATACTGAAATTCATGTAAGCACGATTCCGAAGGGGGGGAACAATGTTATTTGCTAAATACCTGACACTCCCATCTTTGTCTAAATCTGCTGCAACCAAATCTGCGAGTGTCATCTCCTTTTCCAATACCCACTTTGCAATAAGACGATGCCGCTTGTCAATACGTGCCTCCGCAAGGAATAGAAATGATTGCGTCACTGCTAGAGTGCTCAGCAGAAGCCAAACTGATGCAAAAACTCTTCCTGACAAAGACTTGAATGCGTGATCTCCATAACCTACTGTAGTAACAGACATGCATGACAAGTAGAATGCATCCAGAAGTCCAAGCCCCTCTAAATAGGCCATCATAAAAGCTCCAACTACTATACATATAATCACGACTCCAAACGCCAGAATAACTTTCAAGCGAACTCTCATTCTCCGCTTCTTAACGTCCACAAGATAATTTCTGGCAGTTTCGTGAGGACCTGCAGCTACAGAATTTAAGAGCAGCGTCTCCTGCTTTTGCAGGACGTAGCTGATCATTGCACTGAGAAGAACGTCAATAATTCCAAAACCCACAAGTACAAAAGCACAGGAAAAAAGTTTTGCGACTGGTGTAATGGGCGTAATATCACCATATCCAATTGTGCACATTGTCACGACACAGAAATACAACGCATCAAAAAACCAGTTGGTTGTTGGACCTGAGAATTCCTGGCCTCTCAGAGTGTAGATCGCCATCCCTATAGCGAGATAAACCAGAAGGCCGACGAAGGCTTGTGAGACGATCGAGGCGGTAGAACCCAACGATGGTGGAGCCTCCAAGTTGAAATCAATTTTCGCGGATGGAAGATAGGAAGATTCTGCGCCAATAATAAGGGCCGGTGCAGTGCTGGCTCGACGTAAGCGTTGTGCCTTTGCTATGTTATCATCTGCCACTGTGACTCGCCCTCCCGCTGACGAAGCCGTTTCCGATGGCTCCTCGTTAGGGTTAGGAGCCTCCTCTCTACTGCTGCGATCGTTCACTCCGCCGGTGTCCCGAGTTACCGATGTCTCCTCGTTAGGGTTAGGAGCCTTCTCTCTACTGCTGCGATCGTTCACTCCGCCGCTGTCCCGAGTCACCGGTTCCCCATCCATCCCATGCTCTGGGCTGGAAATCAGGCGTTCATACATACTGTTACAATAGGGCCACGAGAGAAGTTCTGGAAAAGAGTCTGCATTGACGAATCCAGAGAAATAGTCCAGTTCATCCGTTAAGCATCGAGCAGCCTCGTTGGAGCCGTAGACTAGACATTCCTTAATGCAGGAGTAGAAATAGAGGCTCCGGCAAGATTGCGCGCGCGCTGCTTCAATATCCTGATACTGGCTCATTGCGCTCCGGTTTTGTGACTCCATTAGGCAGGACGAAGAAGGCCTGGCTGCAAGCAACGGCTCTTCCATGGACTGCATCAACACGAGGTTTACACGACTCAAAGACGCCGCACTATTTCATGGACGAACAGAAGCCATCTCGCATGGTGACATTGGTGAGATGCAGCCTACCAGCGAAGATTGTAGAGCAGTGTATACGATTCCCACGTGGCTGCTATTTCTCTAGAGTCATTTGTCACTCTTTCTTTCTTTTTCTCTCTCAATACACGTTTAAATAACAGACGAGACAAAGAAAAAAGAGAATTGATATTTTTTAAATAAGAGAATTGATAGTTTTTCTCCATCAAGACACCTTTAAAATATACATGAGCAAAATAACAGAATTGTCCCAAGCCGCTTGTCTGGGTGGTTGGGCCTCTTGCCTCTTGAGGGGGGGGGCGAGGGTTCAACCCTCACGGGCACCATGTAAGGGACATGCTTAACATGGAAAGTTGTATTTTGTGGCTGATGTGCCACCGTTTGTCCTGCACTCTTGTAGTTGTGACGGGGGTTCAAGCCAGCTATGTAAACCCCTGTTCTTGTGGCATAAAGGGGGTCCCATGGGTACTATGCCCTTCCTTGTATAGTTGCAATTTCAAAGAAGCCTGGAGGAGTAGGCTTTAGCCGAACCTCCATTTAAAAAAAAGAAAAATAAGAGAATTGATAGCTGAGTTACATGTGGAAGAGTGCAAAAAAATGTAGTGCACTCCAAAGCACCACAAGCAGCACTTCTGCTTGAACACTGTCGCACTATGACATGATAGTTCGATCTCAGAAAAACATAGTTTTCGTGTATCAACAGTACACGGAATCACTTGAAATCCTGGATCTTGAATATATGAGTGTTGCCGAACACAACGCAAGTTACAGTTTCTAAAACTGACCTAGTTTTTCTATGGGCCCCACCTTGCGGGCTCAAAATAGAGGTCGAGATTGCTCGGAAACTTTGATCTGACAAAAACAAGTGACCCTAAAGAGATAACTCTCGAAAATATTTTGAGGTCTTCTACCTTCACGCCAATTTTTATACCAAACAGAGGTTCTTTGTGAATCGCATTTTCTCCATGCCTTACTACGTACTCTTCACCGTCGCCTTCTCCACGAGCTCTCTACAACCATGCTGGCTCTGATACCATGTCACGAGGAAGGAGATAAGGAAGAGAGCTCACACACACACTCTCATGCTCAAGGAGAAGCACACACACAGATTTAGGAAAGGAAGAATGATCTTCTTCTTCTTCTTCTTCTATTACATAAAAAGGAATGTACAAGAATGACCTAAAAACAAGAATACATCAAGTGCAATATATAAAGATCAATACATAAGGAAAAACCTAATGTCTACAAATGAGTGAGCTGGCAAGGAACAAATGTGCCATCACTCTCACTAGATAAATCTAATAAATCTCAATGAAGTATCCCTGAAATATACCAACGTGAGCACTATACATGTCAGAGAAACGAAAAACTGGTACGTGTCATCCTGGATCATGTTGAGCTTGATATCTCAACATTTCACCTCTTGAATGAGAAGGGGATTATATCTCAAACACAATTTAAAAAAAGAGGGGAATTCTTATGTGGGTTGATCCCATCCTCGATCATTCTAGGAACCATCACTTGATAAGGTGGATGTATTGAAAAATATGGAAACAATTGTAAAGATAGATTAGATCCCTATCGGGTTAATCAAATCTATGAAAAGGTGGATTTTCCAAGCATGTTCTTGGACGTTATTGTCTTTATTTTGGTATGCCTAGATGCCTTTCTTTGCATTTGGAGACTCATCTAGGTACTTA
>CM035424.1:28104631-28107131 GCA_020310875.1 Ceratopteris richardii | reverse complement strand
TTTGGAGCTAAAAAATGTCTCCTTAGTACATGAAAGAAATGGCTGAATAGCATCTTCTACAAAAACAACATCACGGCTAACCAGAATGCGTTTAGTCTGTGGATGATACAGATGATAGCCTTTAGTTCAGAACTCTACCCAACAAAAATACATTTTACTACGTTATCATCCAATTTTCAGCGATGTTGTTTAGGCACTAATGCATATGCCAAACAACCAAAAACACGCAGATGTGCAATAGATGGCTTGCGATCATGCCAAGCCTCATATGGAGTGATGGTCTGCAATGCTTTAGTGGGACACCTGTTAAGTACATATGTTGCACACATGACATCCCCAAGCCAAAAACTATGTGGTGAAGCCTGAATCTTGACCATGCACCTCGCCATCTCCATGAGTGACCTATTCTTTAGTTCAACAACTCCATTCATTTGAGGTGTATATGGCACTACACATTGGTGTTTTATCCCACGTTCAGCTAGAAATGCATTAAAATCATAAGACATATATTCCCCCCCTCGATCAGAATGGAGGGTGCCCATTTTACATGCTGATAGATTTTCAGTCAAAAGTAAAAACTGTTTGAAGCACATGAACACTTAGGAATTTTCCTTCAATGGATATACCCATGCATGCCTGGAAAAATCATCCATGAAGGTCACGAAGTAAAAATAATTTCCAAAAGAAGGTTTCTACATTGGACCACATACATCACTATGTACAAGCTGTAATTTCTGAGTAGCCCAAACTGAGCCATCTTTTGGAAAGGAGGAACGTTGCATTTTGCCCAAAATACAGCTTTCACAAACATGTTTTCCAGGTGCCTCAAGTTTGGGCAAAGAGGACACCATTTCAGATTTCTGCAGGCATACCAAACTAGCCAAATTCAGATGACCAAAGAATTTCGTGCCAAAGCTTTGCATCTAACATAGCCTAAAAATCATGTATTGCACATGCCGAATCATTTATAGATCTTTCATAGTCTATGAGCTTATATAGCCCATGGCATAAAATGCCAGAAGCAATAATCATGTCGCCATTTGACACATCAGGAACCGTACATCTATCATCAACAAATTTCACAACCAAGCCAATCTTGGCTAATGCAAAAACTAATAACAGATTTTTCTTGATTTGTGGCATAAACAAAGCATCTAAAAAAGTGAAAGAACTACCATTGATAGTAGTCAAAATGATCTTACCAACTCCCATAACAGGATAAGAGGACTTGTTGGCACATGTAACAGTATTCCTAGTAGGGGCAGGCTCGAGTGAAGAGAAGAAATTGCACTGCGAGGTAATATGTTTGGTCGCCCCATTGTCAAAGTACCAAACATCTAAGTCTACTACAGACATGCACTGCTCATGAGAAGATGGGTCGAAACTACAAATAGTAGTAAACACCAATTCTTCTTCCTGCACAAGATTAGCAGACTCTGTTTTTGGTGTAGGCTTCTACAAAAACCATTCCAACCTCTTTCTTCTTTGCCTCTTTAGCAGCCAATTTTGGACAGTTCTGTAAGACAATAGTTACACAATATAACAAAGAGCACTAGCAAAGAAGATAACAAATATAGGAGAATCTCAACAATTTTATACTAGCCGCAAGTACAAAGATGATGGCGTTGTCCACCCGTGCGCTCTCAAGGTAGAGCTTAAATGGTGATCTATACAACTCTAGATAGGGAGATACAAGGTAGAGGTATGTTGGCTCAATTTGATGTCTTAGGTAGTGCAGAAGTCATGTATATATAGGATCATGGGTGGCCTTCTGTGGACGGCTATACATGGGTGGTAGAGCGTGGGCGGCCACCGCCCGCGTAATTGCCATACACGGCTTAGACCAGTTGAACCGACCTAACAAATATAAATGATTTCTGACTCCGACCAGGGGGCCTCCTGGCCCCTTGGGACCCCCTAGTCGGGGCTGCTCACCGCTGCTCGGGACCCCACAATTGGGGACCCTGGTAACTCTCTTTCCTTACAATACCTTACATGGTCCAATATAACCTTCATCCAACATACAAGTTGAGATTCCCATCAATTGAGTAATGCACGCTTAGCTTCTCCTCATAATGGGGGCAAACAAAGGTCGTTTGTGAATCACATTTTCTCGATGCCTTGCTACGTACTCTTCACCATCGCCTTCTCCACGAGCTCTCTACGGCCATGCTGGCTCTGATACCTTGTCACGAGGAAGGAGATAAGGAAGAGAGCTCACACACACACTCTCATGCTCAAGGAGAAGCACACACACAGATTTAGGCAAGGAAGAATGATCTTCTTCTTCTTCTTCTTCTATTACATAAAAAGGAATGTACAAGAATGACCTAAAAACAAGAATACAACAAGTGCAATATATAAAGATCAATACATAAGGAAAAACCTAATGTCCGCAAATGAGTGAGCTGGCAAGGAACAAATGTGCCATCACTCTCGCTAGATAAATTTAATCAATCTCAATGAAGTATCCCTGACATATACCGACGTGAGCACTATA
>CM035424.1:28072131-28099631 GCA_020310875.1 Ceratopteris richardii | reverse complement strand
TAGTCTATGAGCTTATATAGCCCATGGCATAAAATGCCAGAAGCAATAATCATGTCTCCATTTGACACATCAGGAACCGTACATCTATCATCAACAAATTTCATAACCAAGCCAATCTTGGCTAATGCAAAAACTAATAACAGATTTTTCTTGATCCGTGGCATAAACAAAGCATCTGAAAAAGTGAAAGAACTACCATTCGTAGTAGTGAAAATGATCTTACCAACTCCCATAACAGGATAAGAGGACTTGTTGGCACATGTAATAGTATTCCTAGTAGGGGCAGGCTCGAGTGAAGAGAAGAAATTGCATTGCGAGGTAATATGTTTGTTCGCCCCATTGTCAAAGTACCAAACATCTAAGTCTACTACAGACATGCACTGCTCATGAGAAGATGGGTCGAAACTACAAACAGTAGTAAACACCAATTCTTCTTCCTGCACAAGATTAGCAGACTTCGTTTTTGGTGTAGAGGCTTCTACAAAAACCATTCCAACCTCTTTCTTCTTTGCCTCTTTAATAGCCAATTTTGGACAGTTCTGTAAGACAATAGTTACACAATATAAAAAAGAGCACTAGCAAAGAAGATAACAAATATAGGAGAATCTCAACAATTTTATACTAGCCGCAAGTACAAAGATGATGGCGTTGTCCACCCATGCGCTCTCAAGGTAGAGCTTAAATGGTGATCTAGACAACTCTAGATAGGGAGATACAAGGTAGAGGTATGTTGGCTCAATTTGATGTCTTAGGTAGTGCAGAAGTCATGTATATATAGGATCATGGGTGGCCTTCTGTGGACGGCTATACATGGGTGGTAGAGCTGGGCGGCCGCCGCCCGCGTAATTGCCATACACGGCTTAGACCAGTTGAACCGACCAAACAAATATAAATGATTTCTGACTCCGACCAGGGGGCCTGCTGGCCCCTTGGGACCCCCCAATCGGGGCTGCTCATCGCTGCTCGGGACCCCACAATTGGGGATCCTGGTAACTCTCTTTCCTTACAATACCTTACATGGTCCAATATAACCTTCATCCAACATACAAGTTGGGATTCCCATCAATTGAGTAATGCACGCTTGGCTTCTCCTCATAATTGGGGCCCTACAAAATGTGCATACAATCATGAGGGGTAGACATTGATAATATACTAAGAAGTTCTTTATGATATGATCATTTCCTTTACAATACTTGCAAAACAATTTCTGCTTTTCTGATTTCTTTTCATCTTTGTCTTCCCTCTTCCATTGTGTAGAATTAGCAGATTTTTGCTTACTAGTTGAAGAGCTCCATTTTTCTTTGCCCTTTTGACTAGCCAGGAAAGCTTGATCTACAACATGCATAATGAACCTATTCTGCCTGGACTAATCTTCCTGCAAAATAAAAGAAACTAACTCCTCAATTGACAATGCATTTGGGTTGCCTTTCATCATCAACCAAAGAGTAGAAGCAAAACTCTGGTATGAATTAGGAAGACCATTCAGAACGGTCTGCACAAGTGAGCTATCTGGTATAACCTCATCAACAAAAATCAATTGTTCCTTCAAGACTTTGATCTTTGTTAGAAAACTGTCCATAGAATCACCTTCATTCATGTGCTAACTCTCCAACTGTTTTCGAAGTTAAGCAACACGAGCCTCATTCCTAACTTGGTACAATGTGGTAAGTGTATCCCCCAGTCCTAGAGTGTTCACACACATCATTACCTAAATATATCAACAATATATACATACACACACACACACACACACACACACACACACACATATATATATATATATATATATATATATATATATATATATATATATATATATATATATATATATATATATATATATATATATATATATATATATATATATATGTATATATGTATATATATATATACATACTTTTTCATATTTATATACACGTAGATAGAGGCATATACTCACACATACACATGCATACACATATACATACACACATATGAAAACACACATACACACACTAAACATAAATATGCATACATACACATAGAGACACACATACACACACACATGCACACACATGCATACATATTCATACATAATGCACATGCATAGGCATACATACATACATGCATATGCACACCTACACACCCACATACACATATACACACATACACACATACACACACTCACATATACACCTACATACACATACACACACATATATGTACTTACATATACGACATGCACAAACTAGCAAACACATAATTGTACACATAAATTTACTTGCACACACACACACACACACACACACACACACACACACACACATATATATATATATATATATATATATATATATATATATATATATATATATATATATATATATATATATATATATATATATATATATATATATATATATATATATATATATATATACACACACACAAACACACACACAAGTAGAAACACATACTCAAACATACACATGCATACACATATACATACACACATACACATATGAAAACACACATACATGCACTAAAAAGAAATATGCATACACACACATAGAGACACACATACACACACATACACACACATACACATGCATACATATGCATACATAATGCACATGCATATGCATACATGCACATGCATATGCATACATAATGCACATGCATATGCATACATACATACATACATGCATACACACATACACACCCACATACACATATACACGCATACACACTCACATATACACCTACATACACATACACACATATACTTACTTACATATACATACACACATATACATACACATACACACATACATACACATACATATACACATACGCATGCATGCACATATACATATACATATACATATACATATACATATACATATACATATACATATACATATACATATACATATACATATACATATACATATACATATACATATACATATACATATACATATACATATACATATACATATGCATATACATATACATATACATATACATATACATATACATATACATATACATATACATATACATATACATATACATATACATATACATATACATATACATATACATATACATATACATATACATATACATATACATATACATATACATATACATATACATATACATATACATATACATATACATATACATATACATATACATATACATATACATATACATATACATATACATATACATATACATATACATATACATATACATATACATATACATATACATATACATATACATATACATTTACATATACATATACATATACACATACACATACATATGCATACATGTAAACACACATGCATACATATTTATACATAATGCACATGCATATGCATACATACATACATACATACATACATGCATACATGCATACACACACATACACACCCACATACACATATACACACATACACAGACTCACATATACGCCTACATACACATACACACACATATACATACTTACATATACATACACACATATAGATAAACTCACATAAACACATACACACACACTCACATATACATCTACATACACACACACATATATGCACTTACATTCACATACACACATATAGATACATGCATATACATAGATGCATATACACATATGCATGTATACACATACATATACACACACACATACATATACATCATATACGTATACACACATCCGGTCACATGCATACCTACCCACAAACATACACACATACATACACATGCATATGCACATACACATGCATACATAGTGCACACATATACATGCATACACATATACATATACGTACACATACATATAATACATTTACAAACATATACATACACACATACATATACATGCATACATATGTACACGTACATATATTGATTTCTAACCCATTTTGTTTTATAAGTACATATATTATGGATCCTAGTAGAGAGAGAAAGGTGAAACTAACTCTCATAAAAAGTCTTATGAGAGCAAGAGTTCCGCCTGATACCTTACAGATCGTCATGCATGAGTACTCAGAGATGCATGATGATGAGTTGGATTTTACGATCCAAATGCTTACCTAGTGACTAGAGGAGGGCTCTTCTATGGCTCCACATGCAAGAAGAGGACTATCTGCTCATAGATATGTTTTTTTTTTCACAATTTTTTTCAATGTTATTATAACACATATTTTTATTTATTGTTATCTATCTATTTTCAGGACACCTATACCACCTCCAAATCATGAGACTAGAGCAAAGGTGCCTATGAGGACATGCATAGGTACCCTAGGGCTAGAGTACGATATAGAGCTAGAGGGCAATATAGTGTATATAGGGAATGGATTGGAGTTCAAAAGAAGAATGCAAGCATTATGCGACTACTACTTGCACCTTCTCCACTTGCAGTGAAAGTAAGTATAAGTTTTACATATAAATTGAAATAAATATCTTATGTTTTATTTACATCATATCTTTTTTGTAGTGAGCATGATGAGAGGGATACAAAATATGTACTTAGTTCATTTGAGACAAAATTTGGGAGTGGATGGTCGCATAAGTGATGTCTAAAAGATATGCGAACACTTATGGCTCATCGTTGTGATAATGCACGGTATGCATTGCTTTTATTTGTTATATTTTTGTGTAACTATATATATATATATATATATATATATATATATATATATATATATATATATATATATATATATATATATATATATATATATATATATATATATATGTAAACACACATAATATACACATAAAATTACATATGTATTCATACATATATTTATATACACACACATATATACACAAACGTACATGCACATTAGGTCACATGCATACATGTGTGTGTGTATGTATATATATGTGGATATGCATATCTTTTGTTTTTGTATGTATGTATGTATATGAGAGAGAGATAGAAAGGAGTGTGACCAGAGGTACACACATACATGCACATTTACACACACATACACATGCATGCACACACACATACACATGCATGCACACACAAATACACACACATGCATATATATATATATATATATATATATATATATATATATATATATATATATATATATATATATATATATATATATATATATATATATATATATATTAGAGAGAGAAAGGAGTGCGAACGGAGGTACACACACACATACACACACATTCATGCACATTTACACACACACATACATGCACATTTACACACACATACACATGCATGCAGATACACACATAGACACATACACATACTCACATACACATACACATACATAATCATATGTACACACACATAGACTCACATAATTATATATACACACATGTATACACATACATATGCATACACACACACATACACATGGATACACACATATAGATACACATGCATACACACACATACATGTCGTATATATATATTACCTTAACTAAGGTAAGAACAAGAACCTACATTGAATGGAAACTTTCTTTCCACCCATCCTTGAAAATTATTATTCCATCCTTCAAATCTTCCAGATAAATTTCCTCATCCCATTTCCCAAATGACCTAATACCTCCATAGCTAACTGATACTTAATATTTCTATGCAAAGTTCATAAAAGAGTTACCAGTGGAGGTATTAGGTCAACTAGAATAGGAGAAGAAGATGTGTCATGAAGATTCTGAAGGTTGGGTGGACAATTCCAAATGCTAGATGGATAGAATATCTTCATTCAATACAGGTATGTACAATTTGATCTTAGTTTCATAACATGTGTATGTATGTATATGTGTGTATGCATTCATGTATATGTGTATGTCTATGTATGTATGCATTTATATGTATATATGTATATATGTATGCATGTATATATATAAATAGATAGAAAATTAAAAATTAAACCTTAATAGTGCCAAAACAGATACATTACTCCATCCAAAATGATTTTGAAGATTGAGAATAAGTAAGCTTGCACTTATTCATGTCAAACAACTTCTTTCATATACGTGCTTTAGACATTCCTCTCGAAGATATTTCTCATTTTTAGAAATATCAATACTCTCACTGTCATTTTGATACCAATCCTTAATCAAATCTGCCATGCCATCATCTTTATGATTGTTGCAAAAAAATTGTATGTTATCTTCTTTTGAATATAGATCTTTCAACCTTGCATATTCCACAGGATCACTTTTGCGTAGCCTCCTCATAGAAGCTTCTGATAAATGAGGCCTTAATGGCAACTCTGAATGGTGTGGTGGAACATCATCAACATCATATGTTGGAATCTACACACATGAATAGAAATCATTAGTATTCCATAAATTAATGAAAAGTAAACTTTACACATAAAACTAAACATGTAAGTTATTTTGAAAAGAAGTATATGCCATCCATAATTCACTAGCTAAAAGGTGCTCTTGGAGGTCTATGCCATCCATAATTCACTAGTAATTCATCACCAGCATTCAAGCATATTACATAAGTAATCGTGCTTTGAACATAATGTGCAAGTCGATGCCAATCTCCCCATCCATATATAGGACCACAAAATGACATAAGAGTGACTTCAAAGTTCGGAGGCACATACAAATCATCTACAATAAAGAGACCACGACTAGCACTAGTAATAGTGGATGGAGCAATCATATAGCAATTACCCCAAAATTTAAATACCTCTCAATCTAAAGGAAGTGGTCCTCTATTCCATCCTTCATATCTTCTTCTATCATATGTTTGTACTAGAGAACAATCATGGGCTAGCAATGCCAAGAATTCCACTACCGTTATGTAAGGGAGAAGCTAATGAGATTCAATTATCCTATGTCTCTACAGATATGCAATGTGTAGACATGTTGACTAAAGCTCTTGATGGTACAAAGTTAAGTAGATTCAAGTTGATGATTGGCTTGCAGGAAATCAAGGACAATTGAAGACTTATTTGGAGGCCAAGCATGTTAGGCTTGAGAGGGAGCTGTTGGTGCATTTTACCCAATCCTACATGCTTGATATGCTTGATATTATGATCATTTGTAAGTCACATGTGTAGTCATGTGAACACCTCTTCTAAAAGAGTACATTTTATCTTTTGTAATTGAAAAAAGTAAAACGGAAAAGGATGGTGTTGCAAAGCAAAGAAGCACAAAAGAGGAGCCCCAAAATTTTCAAATTAATGGGCACATTTTTCTTCTTCAAAGTCTTAGGAAATTCCCTCAAGCCATGTAAATGCACTAGAGGAGTCCTCTAGTTGCATAATCCCAGCTTGTTGTAAAATATTCCTTGTAAATTAGTAGGAAATTCACTTTTTAGTAATAAAGTTCTGGTCTCTTGTGTGAAAGGACCAAATTTAGGGCACATGTATATAAGTCACTTTGTGACTAGACTTTTTGCCATTGTGAAGAAGGAGAGCTCCTGATTTTCAAAATTGCTTCTTTGTTGCAGATTTCCATATTCTCTTTGATCTTCTATGTGTGTGTGTGATGCTTGGAATGTGTGTAGAGGACTGTCGTCTACCCCTCCCCACTGCTTTTGAGCTACTGTAGTGTGTGTGTGAGCTTGTAGGAGTTGTGGAGTGAGTGGGGTGTTTCCCACCATTCACTATTCTGGCCATAACTTGAAGCATAGTTGTCAAAATCGAGTGAAGCCAAGTCCAATAGATGCGTCTCGTTGAGAGCTTTGAAATGAGTCCACTATTGAGTATATTCAGAGTTCGGAGCAGGGAGAAATCCTCAATTTACTGAAAACTACTGTAAGTGGTATTGCGGCAGACACTTTCAGTATTTCAGTGAGTTAGAGAGGTGGATTAGTCTTTTCTCATGCATATAAGCTGAACCACTTCATTTCCCATCATGTGAGCACATGTCCTCATACACTTGGTTAGGTCGTTTGATCGGATTGACAAGTAAGCGTGTGTCAATTTCCCACTATATGCACTTGTGTGGCAAATGAGGTATAGTCTCTTTGGCACAAGTCCTTAAGTCTTCTTGACTTAGGTACACATGTTTTTGGCGCCGTTGCAGGGGAACACTCAGCCAAGGTGCCTTCGTGATGGTTATAGCTCGAGTGTGATGAAATCGTACTTGTAGAAGTGAATTCGTTCAGTGGCAAGTAGTCTACCACTTTAGCACTTGTTACTTCACATCCCGGAGGTGTGTGTAATGAGTTTTTAGGTTTAGGGTTAGTAGGAAGGGAGAGAAGGAAGAGTTAGGGTTAGGTTAGGAGAAGAGGAGAAGAGGAGTGAAGTAGGAGTAAGCCAAGATCACCAAGAAAATTCCAAAAAAAATTGCTAAGATAGTGTAGTTCAGGTTCAGCCATCAAAAAGTATAAAAACCAAAAAATTTCAGTTCATTTCTCACTTGTCAGAGAGCAGTATCGTGTGAGAACCAGCGATCGGTATCATCGAAGCATCATGCAAACTGAGCCCTCACACTCACCTTGTGACCTCAAGACTTGATTAGTGCAACCTAAGGGTAAGTAACATGCAAACTTTAACCTGAAAAGTTGTGATTATTTGCGCAATCACTATCACGGTGGGGGGGGGGGACAGAGAGTTTGGAGGACTTCTTTTTGTGAAACAAGGGTGTAGAAGTGAAGAGGGGTAAGAGCAGTGCAAGGAGGAAGAAAATTTTTTTATTTTTGAGATATTTTGGCTTGAGTATCACGATCGGTTGAGTTTTTGGTATCGTGATACCAAAAATTCCCTTGTATCGTGATACTCGTCGAAGTATCGTATCATCGGTTACCAGCCTTGGTATTGCGATACCACTCGTGGTATCGTATCACCGGGTTGGTATCGCGATCTCACTTTACCAAATGGTATCGTATCGTGGTCCATTTTGGTATCGTATCGTGTCGTGTCTAATCTAGTATCGCAATACCATATCTGTATCGTATCGTGCAAGTCAGTGGTATCGTATCACCACTTGCATTGATATCCTATCGTGCGGTTATGAGGTATCGTATCGCATAACTGTTGGTATCGTATCGTGTAGTTTCTAGTATCGTATCATCCCCTACTCCAGTATCATATCGCTCAGGTCGGTGGTATCGTATCGCCACTTGCAAGAGTATCGTATTGTGCAACCCCCAGGTATCGTATCGTCTCTCGTTCCAGTGTTGTATCGTGATACCATTGTGGTATCGTATCGTCACCTACTGTGATATCGTATCATGTAGGTGTTCAGGTATCGTATCGGGCCAAACTCCAGTATCGTATCGTGCCCTTTTTGGTATCGTATCATCTGGATTTTCAGTATCGTATTGCCTCAAATGTAGTATCGTATCGCAAGTGTTTCTGGTATCGTATCGTGACTGGTCATTGGTATTGTATCGTCTACTCGAGAAGTATCGTATCACCAAGACAACAAGTATCGTATCGTGCCCAACAGCGGTATCATATCGCCTGTTGCTACAGTATCGTATCGCCTAGTTGTCAGGTATCATATCCTGGACATTTTAGTATCGTCTAAAGCAGTATCGTCCAGGGCGGTATTGTCCAGAGCATTTGAAGCTTTTTTGAAGGGCAAACTTGAGGCATTTGAGGAGCTACTTAGGGAGAGTTTCAAAGACCTAGAGAGCCTCAGGAGGGTGAATGAACTTGAGGTCAGGGAGAGTGCTAAGTAGCCGAAGAAGTGTCATATCTTCTATAGGAAGTGCCGCTCAGGTCAATCACCGCTCGGTCTATTTAGACACCTCTAGCGACTCAGAGGAGGAGATACCCATGGCCTCAGAACACATGTAGGGTCCCGCTCCAAGTAGAAACTTTATGACCACTGTGGAGGGGGAGTACCACACTTCCTTGCAGTATGTTTCTACTAATGCCCAGGAGATCCTCATGTACCTGGATGGCTTAAACAGATATGTGGCTAGGATGGTGACTTCAATAGATGCAACGATTGTGCCCATACCGGCTGTTAAGTATGAAGAAGGAGCATACATGGACAAGATAGGTCAAATATACATAGGGACTAAATTTTTCGATTTGATCAATGAAAGGGCAGAGTTAGTGGGACAAGAAAACTCAGGGAGACCAAACCCTAAGGAATTAGTGACAACCCCTAGAGGTAGGTCCCAAGTGACACGAGTCTTGAGAGGAGACTTGATACCTCAAGACGACTACCTATTGGAAGTATATTTGATCCATGGTTTGGACTTGTTGCTTCAAACAGATTCACCAACCCAAGGAAGAGAAGAAAGCCCGATGACATTCTATGAGCTAAAGGATCCTGAAGTCGAGACTAAAATAACATACCTAGATAAAACTCGGAGAAGATATTGGTTGGTTGATGCCATAGATAGGGCTCAACTGAAATACATGGGTTTGCCTGTATTCCCTCAGAGAGAGCAGGCAACCACCTCTCAGAACCCCTTTGGAACCCAACAAGAGGCAGAGCACACCATGTCAGGACAAACTAGCCAACGGAGTGTTCCAAACCTTACTCATGTACAATTTGTGACTCCAGGAGTGCAACCACACAATCTGACCCACCTAGGAGTAGGTAATCAATATCGACCATCGGTAAGACCACGACCACCAATAGGAGTACAACCTGAAATACCCCCAGTTAGACCAGCAGTTCCTGCCTTCCCTGTAATGCCTAGAACCTATGAGAAGATTGAGACCTATTCAGGTGGCCAAATGCGTAAGAAATCATTATGACAGATTGGGAGAACCCTACGATTCCATTGCTAAATTTAAACAAGTTCTAAGGGCAGAACAAGTAGACGACTTCTTTGTGTAGTATGAGTCTTTCAGACTCACCCTCACAGGAATGGCTCTGACTTGGTCCCAACCATTAGACCCCAATCAATTTGGAAACATGGAGCAATTTTTCCAAGAATTCATTGGGGAATTCACTAAGAGAGGAATTTAAAACAATTTTGCGTCTTTAATCCATAGCTTTAAACAGAACCCTAATGAAACAGTGAAAACAGCCGCTCAAAGATTCAATCAATATGTTGATAGATGCCCAACTGCAGAGAGGCCCACTCAACAAAAAATGATTTCATTATTTTTGGATGGACTCACGAATGGAACCTTAAGAACGTTAGTCTACATGAAGAGATTACAAACCCTGAGTGAGTGTCTTCAAGAGTGCATTGACCTAGAAGACAATCTAGCTGAGGATCTCAAGAGCACGCCCAACCCCACTAAATCAGAGGACTCTCAAAGTACTATTACTTCCAACTCTAGTAATGTGGAGGAATTAGCGGAGCTGGTAGCGAAGAAATTGGGAGTCCAAGGACAGAAAAATTACCAACACCCAGCCTTCAGAGTGCCCATGTTACGAAGATGTAGTCTATGTGGAGGAGATCACCCCACACACATGTGTGTACGAGGAGGAGCTGGTGCACATCAGACATATCCATACAATAGACAACTTCAACAAGGAACTGCCTTGTACTGCCACATAGAACAAAAATACACCAATCACACCACAGAAAACTGTCCATACAATAGGCAGGCATGACCTTTGCAACCTCCTCAGTATCGACCATACAGATATCCACCTAGAGATCCAGGCAGAGAGATGCCCAGGTACAATCCCTATTCAACACCAACAGGAGCACCGAGGCCATATGAGCAAGTACCATATCCACCGCCCAAACCAGTGTTAGGACCACAACTGTCACAACCACAACAAGTGGTACCGGTAAAGTATGCCCAACCACAAGAAAATTTGGAAAGAGCCATAGTGCCAGCCTCAACGATGACCAGTATAGAATCGGCAAACCCTGGATATGAGCTGCCCCCAGTAGATTACTATCACTATGAAGCCAACATGTTAGAGTAAGAACTAGCATATGATTCGGCTTATTATGGATATCAAGGTTATGATCAGGCTTATGGAACGGAGGTAGCAACTTTAATGTATACTGCACCTAAAGCACAACAACTAGGAAGACCACCCGTTAGACCGCCTGTGCCAAGAGGACCATGTTATAGATGCGGAGGAGACCATTTTATTAGAGAATGTCCTCGACCTTACAATCCACCACCACCTAGGACTTGGGAAGGATATTGCAATGATTGAGGAAAGGAACATCTTTTCAGAGATTGCCCTAAGAATCCAACCAAAGTCCAAGAGACTGCACCCATTAATGTAACTGAAGTGATAAAAGCACCTGGAGGCGATAAGGAATACATTGTGCCTTTAAAGGCCATTACAAGAGCTCAAACGAAAGAACAAGAAGGAAAACAACCAGAAAAGGAACGAGAGAGCAATAGAACAGTAAGTCCCAAAATTCAAATAGTTGAAGATTCTGAGGACCCACGTGAGAGTACCCAAAACACAAAAGCACAAAAATGGACGGAAAGAAGGGAGAAGCTCAAAGATAAATGGATGAAAAACAAGAGTCAAGACAATAAGAAACAAACCAGAAGTAAGAAAGAGCAGAAAGAGCAAGAAACTCGGGAGGAAGTGCCCAGTCCACCACCGATCCAAGAAGCAGAGAAACCAAGATCAATTCTAGCTGACCCAAAACCGGACGACTTAGACATGTGGTTGAAAGCTTACCAAGCTAGAATTAAGACTGAACCAAATGTAGAACAACATGAAAGGATTTATCCACAAGGAGAATTAGAAAAGGAGAGGTTTGCTTTATGCAGAAAACTTATAGAGGTAGCACAAGCAACCCTAGAAAAGACTATCCCAGCTCTTCTAGATAGGATAAGAGGCATTCTTTGCACACACCACATGTCCTCCTTTGGGCGTGTCTTTCAAAGATGGAAAAAACCTTTTGCATGAAGTTATGTGCTTTGAAGCACCACTATCCAAGAACCAATTTGAATCAAACTCACTCACAAACATACATTTAGAATCCAAAGATGCATCATAATGACATGTAACAACACATGCCCAAAAATCTTGAGCTATGTTAGCTTCATCATTCTTTGCATTTGCTGAATTTTCAACAATAGACATGTGGGGTTCCTTCTTCTTTTCATTGCACTTCGCAAGCTTTCTAAACTCATCAATAGTATAACCAGCCTCTCGGCAATATTTTCATCTCTTCTTCTTTTGCAAATCAGCATCATTAGAGGAATGACTGGAAGAGGAAGGTTAAGGCTTTGGTTTTGATGAACCCAAAGCTAAGCCATACTTGCTTTTCCCTTTTTGTGAGATAGCAAGTGTTTGTGTTCCCTCAATAAAACCACTCCTATTTACTCTAGATTGCTCTTCTTGCAAAAGAAGAGACACAACCTCATCAAATGCATACATATTGGGATTCCCTTTTGCAACCAAAAGGAGAGTAGTGGTAAAGCTTTGAAAAGATTGTGGCAATCCTTTCAACAATGTAGGGATGAGTGCTCCATCCGGAATAATCTCATCTATGTTTTTCAATTGCTCTTTCAAGTCCTTGATGCATGCCACATACACATCCACACAATCATTTTCAACCATATATACATCCTCAAGTTGCTTCCTCAAGTATGCAACATGTGTTTCATTACACATGGCATACAAAGAAGCAAGTGTCCCATGCCTATCTTGATATAGAACATGGCCGAATGTGTGGAATTATATGATGCTTCACAGAAAGTGCAATCAATGCATGAGATTGAGCATCTTTTCCATCCCATCTAAGCTGCTTCTATGTAGGTGGAGGAGGATTAACCATAGTACTTGAAGAAGAAGTTCCATGTATGACAATAGACTGTGAAGTAGAAGAACTTGCTGGTCTTCGATTTACATCTGCCAACATGTTCCAAAGTTGTTTTGCAATAAGAACATGCTTCATCATGTAACAACACATTGGATAGTTGGTCCCATCAAGCTTATCTTGAGCTTGAAGCATGCCAAACAAGTCATCGCTGCCCTCCATTTCACTAAAGAACAAGAATGTGATAAAATCTTTACTCCGATGAAAGCTAAAATGAATGTTGAAATTTCAGCTCACAAACTATCACTCAGATGGCAATTTTGACTGCACAAATGGCTTCAAAATGGGGGTAAAATTCAGTGCTTCTGGTGGAAATGTTTCTTGGATGCTAAAAATTCACTGTTATATGCTCTAAAGTCGATTCGCGCAATTAAAAGTGTGTGCATACCATGACACAAAAAATCAAAACTTAAGAAGGAGCTAAACCTAATATGATATCACTATTGGGTGTGTGTAGAAGTTCAAGAGACACACGAGAAGCACACACAAGGAGCACACATGCAAAAAGACACACAGAGAAGATGGATGGTTGGAATAGCTCTCTTTGTTGACAATGAACGGAACTAAAGTAAGAGTTGAATAATATCCCTAAGTACAAAGTACCACCACATATGAGTGTATCAAGTATGTGGTAACATGGGGAAAAAACCTCTAGCTAGCACTAGAATAAAAAGTGCCCATGTATAGGGAAAAGGTTCACATCAAAGCTACTCGAGGAACACATAATTGTAAGTGGATACTCCTCGATGGGTAAGGTGTCGTTGTCCTCCTACACAAGGAGGACACATTAGTATGGAAAAAGACTTTGATCTCAATATGGTAAGACCTTGATCCCTTTCCAATAGTCATATATCTCCCATGTAGCCATGTGTTGTCGAATAGTGCATAGTGATATTCTTGTGCCTAATGTCTATCACTAGACTACCTATATGCATACTTGGGATAGTACATGACCTTCGGATGAGCTTGATGATTCATCTATATCTTACAAGGTTTTTGAGATGAGGGTTTATTACAAAGTTGGTTGAGAATGAATGATTCCCTTATGGGGTTACAAAAAGAGGTTACTAGTGACTACAATTTTTTAGGAGATTGTGACTTCATTAGGTCCTAGGATTGTTTAGGCACCCATTTCCAAGTTGTTCTAGGAACTCATTTACATGGCTTATCAATAAAAAGTTTGTCTTTCTAGGTGGGTAATGAGTGGGGATAGACTAATATGTCCTAAAAGTTGAGGATAAGTATGGGAAAATTATGTGCCTTCAAGCACATCTTAGTCACCCAAATGCTCGAGTTGTTAGGGACCACCATCATTGATTGCTTGGGTGTCCAAATTTGTTGAATCCTCTATGGTTGATCTCTTCCCTGCTTCTTTTCTTGTCACTTTGGATGCACATTTGTCTTCTCTAGTGGTGACTTTGATTTTGGAGGAGCAGTTGATTGCTCACCCTTTTTCACCCAGATCTGCTTCATGCCTAGAACGGGTGGGCGTTTGTATTGCTTCACCAACTTGGTGGAGGGTGATGATCGTGCTTTGTGTTTCTAGTGCAGTTGACTTTCCTACTTCTATGGTTGAGTGGTCGGTGTGACACTTGTCTTTGGAAAAGAAGGAAGATCCAACACATGCATGACCTGTCCATAAGGGAGTGAGGCATTCAGCACAATCGATCTACGGGTACATGCATGATTTGTGGACTTATTACCTGAGAAGTGTTAGGCTGCTGGAATGTAATAGTAATTACTGGAAAAATGTAATTAGAATAGATGCACATCGAAAGGATGTAGCGAAACGCTTATACCTTTTTGGGATAATGGAAAAGGTGCAGAATCAGATGCACGAGGAGCAAGATGTCGAACTGTGGGTTTGTGCAGTGTGCCTATGGAATGCTTCAGAGCAAGTTTGATTTAAACAGGTGTATTGAATTCCTACTATTATGTGTGTTTAGCCCTTCTAGTGATCTTATCTGTGTGATACTTTGTTGATGAAGATAAGAATACAACTATGGTTGCGTGTAATTTGTTAGTGAAGAATCGGTATTATTTGTGTTAATGAATTTCGTAACTTTATCACAATGACGTACTACATATGCTTTGAGGACGTCTGGTGGTGAAATTATTTAATTGCAAGTCTGTTGGCAGGAGTCATAGTAAAGTGACAAGTAAACTTTGTGTAATGAATGTTTTCTGGGAAATTAATCATAGGGCCTCTCTAATACAGACCCGTGTCCATCCCAAGAACCCTAGAATAGGTTAATTTCAGATAGCTGTTAACATTGGTGTCAGCCATGGGGCATGGAATAGCTAGTCTGAGCGCACAATAAGGTTGGATGAAAGAAAAAATTCTATGATATATGCTTGTAACACATTCCGGTGAATCTTATCCGAAGTATCAAAGTGATCAGCACCCGTGGAAGGTTACTAGTATGTTGGGAACACCCTCCGGTGGTAGTGGTGAAGGACAATGATATGAAGGAAAGCGTGATACATGGACTAGTGGGGTGGCACCACAACATTTTCTTATTAAAGGATTACATAGTATACCAGAATTACAACCCATTCAATCTGCTGAAAGTGTGGTGAGTGGAGTAGGCTTTGATTCCGGTGACAAACTGGTGAATTCCAGTGGCAACCCAACTTTTAGTTCAGATTTTGGTGGTACGAGTACATTTGTGGGTGGAAGTTTTGGTGAAAAGTCCATCTCAGTAATAAAATGTGAGGAATGGTAGTCGAATTCCAACATGTGTGATCGAATCAGTGATACAATACGATCCGAGATTTTGCAAAGTGACTACACGACACAATAGCAATTAGAATCAACATGTTCAAGTAATTCTAAATTAATACTTCCTCTTTGACGAGATGATTAGTATGCAACAACAACATCAACAGCAACAACAACAGTAGCAACATCAACAATAACCATAGCAATAGCAACAACAACAGTAATAGCAGGTCATACACCTACAAACGATAACTGCTAGAGTCACATATACTAAATTTGGTGGATTTCCAGTGATGATCGTGATGCTCATGTCCGTACCTTCAAAATTAATTATGCTATTCTAAACAATCCAGTGGATCCGGCATATAAGGCTATAATGTTTCAATCCACTCTTGTTAATGAAGCTGCTCGTTGGTTTATTGAATATGATATTAATCATTTCGGTCAATACGATGATGTTAAGAATGCCTTCTTACAACATTTTTGGATAAAGAAAAATGCGGCAAAAAACTTTGATTACATACAAAACAATAGATAGAAACCACATCAGAGTGTGCAAGAGTATGCAACTTTATTTTGTACTCATCTATGATAGCTGCCTCTAGTGCATGCTAATCTACCAGATGACATGATTTCTCAATGGTTTATTAATGGACTAAACCCCCAACTTAAACAAGTTATGATTATTGGATGTGTGGGTGGTATGAACTTGGATGCAGTCATTGCTATGGCATCA
This sequence comes from Ceratopteris richardii, assembly GCA_020310875.1. Lineage (NCBI taxonomy): Eukaryota > Viridiplantae > Streptophyta > Polypodiopsida > Polypodiales > Pteridaceae > Ceratopteris > Ceratopteris richardii. Next base: position 28,082,507 of record CM035424.1, on the reverse strand, counting down.
CACTTGGAACATAAGGTTGGTGGTTTTACGTAAGATCTCGATTGGTTAAAAGCCTCCAAGAGTATGAATGATGATCCATTGAAGCAAGTATATTGCACCAAATGTAAGAATTTGGGGCATACTACTTCAGCCTGTGCACTAAATCAAATGTATTGTGCTATTTGTAATAGGACAAGTCAACCAAAACTTGCCCATATAATGCAAAAGTACAGACCAGACTAATTGTAAATGCCATAATATAGGAGCAAGGAAAACCATCTGCCCACTACATACCACTGCATTTAAGAATACATCTTATCAAACTTACAAGAATTACAGAGGACCACAACCAAACAATTTTGGACAACCTCATTGGAATTCGGGACAAACTGGTGAGAATGCATCTCTCCCACCACCAAGATGCCATTTTTGTGGAGAAATTGGAGATATCCACATATATTGTAAAGAAGCATCCGAATATGATAAGTGAAGAAAAGAACGACAACATCCAATGGCAAATATGGTATACATTTTAGTGGTAGATACACAAGCTATAGTAGTTCCAACATGATCCGGTAAGAAGTTGCACCCAGCTTCTAAGATTTTTGAACCGAGAATTTGAGAACAACAGCAGATGTTTACTAAAGCAACCAAATGGGAAAGTCAAGAACCAACTGTTTTTCCCGATCTGATACCAGTGGTCCAGCAGACAGTACAAAATACTCCACCGAAAGAAAGGGACCCAGTCCAAATACGGTCGGAGGACACACCGAACTTGATGTTTGATATGCAGAATACTGATACTATGTGTGTTGAGCCCATAAAAGCATATTGGTCAAAGTCAACCATAATCAAAGTCAAAGGGTCAAAGTCAAAGAGGTCAAAGTCAATACGTTCAAGGTCAAAGACAACATGGGCAAAGTCAAAGTGTTCAAAGTTTGGGTGTCAAGGTGCACAGGTAGTGCACAATTAATTGTTCAAAAAGGGTATAATTGCACAAAGTTGGTTGCAGATTGCAGAGGTATTTCTGTATTTTCTCTAAGGTTCAAAGTGTTTTAAAGTGTTTTGGAAGGTTCAAATGAACCCTTTCTTAGGTGCACATTTGAGGAATTAAAAGGCAAAATGTGAAGGTATGTGAAGCGGCAACGTACACAGAAGTGAAAGTATGGCCCCCCAATTAAAATTCTTGTTTTATTCTATAGTCACTATAGGACAAGACAGGGATTCGTTGGCTGCCCACTTTTAGAAAAAATCTTGGGACATCAAAGTGAGCACCAAGATACTCTAGCAATTAGGAGCGTACCTAAAGCAACACTCAAATCAAGGCAAGGACTATTCTTTGGAGACTAAGCAAGGTGAGCATAGTCTAAACTAAGAGAGCAGTGCAAGAGACATATAGAGTGTGTGTGACGCAGAGAAGTGAAGTGCAAGGTGTGCATGAAGAGTGACTTAGAAGTGTGTAGAGAAGCGCTAAGCCATACAACCAAAGGTCCCGAGGTCCCATAGAAGTTGTGCATGCACCGAGAGAAGGTGTCCATCCTCCCCCTATTGGAAGCTTGAGTGCAAGGTGTGCACAAGTGCAAGCTTGGAGAAGGTGGAGGTCTAGTGCAGAGAAGGTCGGCAGCAACAAGAACCTTGGGTATTGTGTACTTTGTGATTGTGCACTCTTTGGGATTTTGCACAGAAAGCATTTGGATTGTATTATACATCACCATTGTACTTTTCTCCTTATAATCAATCTACAAAAGCTTCTAGTGTCTATATCTTTCTTCTTATCTTTCTCCCTTCTCCTACAGACACTCAAATCCCTTTCTGCACAAGAATCCCCCAACAATGTGGAATATTTTATCAAAAGCATCTATTACTATCCCATTGGGGCAACTTCTATCATTGATCCTTGGTATTCGACAACAATTTCAGCAACAAATTAGTCCAGGATCTTCATGCACACCTTCTATAGCAACCATCAGCCTGAAAACTGACTCTATGGTAGATCATGTTGTTCCTTTAATTACGGTATGCTATAAAAACCACAAAATTTCATAAGTATTAATTGATGGAGGCTCAGGGGTTAATATTGCTACAGTCGCACTTTGTAAGAAGTTGGGATGGACTCAGATCGAATCCGTCCAATTCTTTGTAAGAATGGCTGATCAATCTTGGGTACATCCAGTGGCCTTGGTGTGTGATATACCCATTACCCTATAGGGAGCGGTGTTCAAAATGACTTTTGTTGTTTTAGAATTAATCAAGCCTAGATTAGATTACAACTTATTATTCAAAAGGCCTTGGTTGAAGTAGGCAAAAGTGTTATAGGATTGGTCTGTACATGAACTTATTTTTAAAAGTAATCACTGGAAATATGTTGTACCCTTGGATGATATGAGGCCTTACGACTTTTACACACGATCTTACGTGGCACAACCCATGCATATGTTGGATGGTCTTTTGGATGACGAATAAGAAGCTTTTCTAAATGCTAACCAAGATTTGTTAGCACTAGATACACTTGATTTACAAGCCATAATGGATAATTGGTCTCTAGCCACTTGTACAGTAGTCCCTCTCACCAAAGAAGTGGAACCAGTTACAGATCCGGTTTTGGATGCCACTGATCTTCAACGTTTACTCCCCACACCTGAGGGTATCTCCATGCCTCGATAGTTTTATGTACCAGAAGATCAACTAATCACTTGCAATTTGGGTGACGAGGTTAGCTCGTGCCTGGTCAAGATTAAGGCCGGATTACCTGAATATTTTCAAGAAGATTCGCTACAGTTTATGAAGGAATTTGCTGATGTATTTGCTTGGGACTATCGCGATATGAAGGGATTGGATCCTTGCATCTACCAACACCGTGTGATGCTGAAATCAGATGCTCGGCCAATTCAATAACATAGTTATCGAATGAATCCTAATTATGTTGTGCAAGTGAAAGCTGAACTGGATCGGCGGTTGAAAGTAGGTTTCATTCTTCCCATTGAGCAAGTTGAATGGATCTCTCCTATTGCCATTGTCCCCAAGAAAAATAAAAAATTATGAATCTATGTTGACTACCAGAAGCTGAATGCGACGACGATACCCGATCCATTTCCACTTCCTTTCTTGGATACTATGCTAGATTATGTTGTGGGATGAGAAATGTACTCTTTTTTGGATAGTTATAGTGCTGTAATCAAGTGTGAATGATTGAAATGGATACTCCCAAGACCCTGTTTATTATGAATTGGGGAGTATATACTTTTACGGTGATGTGGTTTGGTTTACGCAATGTTCCAAGCACTTTTCAACGATGTATGCAAGAAATCTTTTCTCCCTACTTAACTACGTTTATGAGGGTGTATCTGGATGATTTTTCATTATCAGGTGATACATCCGCTCACCTTTATCACGTGAAATGTTGCTTTTCCAAGTGATGATCCATCTTTTTAGTCTCTTGTGGCAAGCTACTCAATCATGTTATTTCACAACAGGGAATTCAAGTGGACCCTCATAAATTTTGTGTGGTGTTGAATGCACCCCCTCCTGCTACACCAAAGGAAGTTATGTGATTCCTTGGCCAAATCTGGTGGCATGGTCACCATTTCCGGTGGCTCGCTCATGCGGCTATATCGCTTAATTGTTTGATTACCAGTAACCCAAATAGTTTGTGTGGACACAGGAATGTCAACTATCTTTTGATCGATTGAAAAATCTCCTTACAGAGGCTCCTATTTTACAAGCTCCTATTTGGATACTTCCTTTCCATGTTTTCATGGATGCTTCTGATATTGCGATCGGTAGTGTGCTAATGCAACAACATGAGAAGTGGTTTCGTCCTATTTATTATGCAAGTTCATGACTAGCAGCCACCGAACGTAATTATTCTATTACTAAACGAGAATGTCTTGGGTTAGTCTATTCGGTTAAAACATTTTGGCGCTATCTGCTAGGATGAAAATTTACCTTCCATGTGGATAATGTGGCTTTGGTTTATATTGTAGGAAAACAACATTTAGGTGGCAGATTAGCCTGGTGGGTGTCATTGCTCCAAGAGTTTTATTATGATGTTGTGCGTTGCCCGAGATCAGCACATGCCCTTGCAGATTTCCTTTCTCAACTAGATTTTGGTGAGCTTCTTGGTGGCATTGATGACACCACTCCAACCATCTATGTGATCGACTCAGTTTAGGATGACTCCCAAGCATTACCTATCTCACCTTTGTATCATGACACCCTCATGATTTTTCTAACCAGTAGATGTCCTCCAAATACTACTTTGACGTCAGCTCACCATAAATTGGCTATGTATAGTCGTCGATTTCACATCATCGTGGGTCAATTGTATTATATGGATCCGTTTGGTGCACTCTTATGATGTATTCTTCCACATGAAGTTTCTTTGATAATTGCAATGGCTCATTCTACTCCTTCCGATGGGCATTTTTTGATCGATCTTACGTACCAAAAAATTCTACATAGCGGGTTATGGTGGCCAACAATGCATTGTGATATTGCTGTTTATATTCAATAGTGTGATGCTTGCCAACATATTGGACAACCTTTACACTAGCACCATTTTCTGCTTCAGCCTGTCCTTCCCCTTGAGCCCTTCAAAAAGTGGGGATTGGATTTTATTGGTCCTATTGTGCATCCTGCTATTGTTACAAATCATCGTTATATCCTTACATGTATCGATTATGCTACTCTTTGGGCCGAATCTTGGGCATTACAATTGGCAACTGCTCCTATGGTTGCTCAATGTTTACTTCGTGATGTTTTTCCTCGTTATGGGCTTCCTTTGGAGATTGTTTTTGGAGATTGTTTCTGATCAAGGCACTCATTTCACTAATACATTAATGCAAGTTTTAACCCAAACCTTCAGTATTGTCCATAAATTTAGTTCCCCTTATTATCCTCAAGCAAATGGATTGGTCGAAAGTACTAACAAAAACCTTCTAAATATGCTGAAGAAACTTGTTTTGGAGTGCCAAGAAAGATGGGATCAATTTCTCCCTTCGGTCTTATGGGCTTATCAAACTACTTACAAAGTTGCTACCAGAAGTAACCTTTTAAACTTGCATATGGTCTTGAAGCAATTGCACCTATGGAATTGGTTGTTCCCAAATTACGGATGGCATTGGAGCACAAGTTATTACTCGAAGATTCTTTCCTTTCAGGCTAGATTTTTTATGGTCTTTGGATGAGCACCATCTGGAAAGCTTTTTGGTTCTTCAGGAAGTCGAATTCTGACATGCTATAACACACGATTGGTTCCTCAAGACCCATGTCTTTAGAGTAGGGTGATTGGTTCTTTTTTTACAATGCCAAGACTAATCGCTCGGTAGGAAAGTTCAAGCTTCGTTGGTTCGGTCCTTATTGCATTGCCTAAGAGATTGGTCCGGCTACTTTTCGGTTATCTACATTGACTGGCACTCTACTCCCTAAACCCATTAATGGATCTAAACTCCCTTCATATTGCATGTCATCCACTTCTCCTTAACTTTGTGTACGTTTTACTTTACCTCCATTAGGATCACGTTTGTTTCAGTATCTTTGACCCACTATCTACGCTACGCATTTTTTGGTTGACCACACCACCATAATCTTCTCGTTTTTTATTGAATAACTATGTTCCTCGGCCATCCTCCATGATTTGGAAATCCTTAATGCACTTTTATACTAATGATCCATGCATGTTTCCCTCCACTTGTGATGATTATGTCCTACACCCAAGATTTCACCCTGTGTTTTCTACTGAACTTGTGTGCTTGTACTCTTTTTCTTCATCATTTTGCTTGTGCTTAGTATTATTGTGCGATCCATATTCTTGTGCATTCTGATTACTGTTGCACCATGGAAGCTCTTCTCAATATAACTACCTTCTATGCCGGTCTCTCCCCTGACCTAGTGGAGTTTTTTTGTCCTCGCGGTTTGTTAGCGTTCGCCGAGTTTCCCTAGCATTCGGTAGAATGTTATCCTTATTTCTCAGTAGTGATTGCAAAAATTGCTACTGTCGCTCCGACATAATCTTGTTGGCCTCTCACTTGCCTTAATCTATGTACGGTGGTTATCATTAACACTATGGCCAAGATGTTTCATCTTCCACAAGCAGGTCGTCCTGAAGTTCCCCCTCTCCAATTGGCTACGATGAAACGGCTTTTTGCTCGACAGTCATCCAACGAATTCGCCATCATGTGCCAACCCGACCTAGAGTGTTCAATGTTGCAGTTTTTGGTGACCGCCCTTAACCTTCAGAAAAGCACTTACAGTATCTCCCAACCCTTTTATTCTCTGATTGACATTGCCACCAACGAACCTATCAATTGGGCATCGTTCGTTTTTCAACGTATCCATCATGAACGATAGACCATCATGCGATAGTTATCCAAATGTGAATGTCCTCGCACCCATCTACCTCACCTTCTTTTGTTCCTCCTCTTGGTTGTGAACCCTGTCTTGAGCCTTCCGATGGGTAATATGCTGTTGTGTGAAGATTCTAATCTTGTGATGGGATATGATGATGATGATGATGAAGATCTTTTCAAATTTTTTCGGGAGAAATGCCAGCCCTTCGCGGAGCACAGCTCATGCATCAACCAGTAAGGTAATCTTGCAGGATACAGCGTCATCCATGCGTGATTTTGTTATCAGGATTTTTCTCACATGCACACAGAGGTTATGAATGCAGAAAACACACAAAAAAATAGAGACACCAAGAGAGGAGACCGAATGAAGTATTGGGTGCAATGTCCCCCCATGCACTCTGTTTTGACAGTCCAGAGTGCATGTATTTATAGGAATTTTTTATTACATCAAAAAGAGTGCTTACATGAGAGCGGCTTTGAAAAGCATGCGTGAAAGTAAAAGTTGGTGACTTTTGTAGAAAACCTTTGCTTTTAATATCATAAATTGCGGTCTACAATGACCCTTATTCTAAACACTACTTTTCTAACTATTTCTAACAATAGAACCTCTCACGAACCTTCAGCTGCTATATCAAAAACACCAAAACACATTAATACATTAATAAATTAACACTCCAACAATGCATTGTTCAACATATCTGCAACTTGGTCCTTTGTACCTAAATCTAGTATTCTGAACTCTCTTCCAAGATTCTCTTTGATGGTCCTTATCCCCGCATCATCATCTCCTGTCACAAGGAGACCATCTACATATATGCATATCAAACATATCTTGTCATTTGTCTTCTTCATATACAAGGATGGATCTGCATCACTTGGAGAGAAACCACATCTGTTCAAGAAGTCCACTAGCCTTTGATTCCAAGCCCTTGGGGATTGCTTAAGGCCATATAAGGGCTTCTTTAACCTGCAAACATAGGTAGGATGCCGTGGATCTACATACCCTTGAGGTTGTTCCACGAACACATCTTCTTGTAACTCACCATTCAAGAAAGCATTCTTTATGTTCATTTGGTAGATGGGCCACCTCCTTGCTGCACATAGGGTTATGAGAACTCTAATGGTAGCCTTGTTTGCCACAAGGACAAATGTCTCCTCATAATCTACCCCTTGTGGCTTTGTGAAGCCGTTGGCTACTAGTCTAGCCTTGTACCTTGCCAAGCTACCATGTGCATTCCTCTTGGTCTTGTACACCCACCTGTTTTGGACTATCTACATTCCTTCCTTCTATTTTTTACTATCTTTATTCCTTCCTTCTTGGGTAATAGTTCCCAAGTGTTTTTCTCCTTAAGAGCTTTGAAGTCTTCATACATAGCCTTCCTCCACTATGGTTTGGTCTTTGCCTCCTCATACGAATCTCGCTTTTGATATGCAATGACATTCATCATGTATGCATAGTGCTTGGCCATGAAAGAACTATATGTATATCTGTGGGGGTTCCTTCTTCCTTGTAGACCTCCTCTCTTGAGCTTTGGGATATTTCTTCTTGAGTCTATTGAGTTTTACGTTAGGAGTAATGAACTCCTCAAGCTCTTCCTCTTCTCACATCTCTTGAGCTTCCCTAGTGTCATAGACTATCTCTTGCAGCCTTCTATACTTTGAAGTAGGGGATGGTTTTTCATAATCATAAGTGTAAGAGTGATCATATGAGTGTAACTTAGATGTAGAAACCTCTGGTCCATTGATTTTGATTGACTCTTGAGGTTGAATCTGTACATCAAAGTCTACATACTCCTCTTGATCCTCTTCATCCAACTTTGCCTTGCCCTTGTCTCCATACCATGACCTTGACTCATCAAACACAACATCTCTTGACACATATAACTTCTTTGAGAGAGGTTTGTAGCACTTGTAGCCTTTTTGCTCATTTGAGTAGCCAATGAACACAAATTTCTCAATCTTGGGCTCTCACTTTGTTCTCACTTCACTAGGAATATGAACAAAGCATACACACACATCCAAATACCTTGAGGTGCTGCATGGTTAATTTCTTGCCATAATAGACTTCATGTGGAGTCACGTTATGCACACCACCTATTGGAACCATGTTTATCAAGTAACAAGTTGTATTCATAGCCTTAGCCTAATAAGAGAATGGTAACATACCTTCATTCATGAGACATGTAGCAATCTCAACCAAATGCCTATTCTTCCTCTCTGCAACACCATTTTGTTGAGGAGTGTTATTGGATGTAAATTGCATCTTTATGCCATTTTCCGGCAAGTACCTTGTGAATTCCTTGGAGACCTCAATGTCTTGATGTGTGCATCAAATTCTTTCTCAACAAGGGACATAAACTTTTGAAAACATGAAAACACTTCTGATTTTTCCTTGATAACATATAGCCATACCTTTCTTGAGTGGTCATCAATGAAAGTGACAAAGTACCTAGATCCTCCCAATGAAGGCTCTTTGTTAGGGCCCAAAAGATCTAAGTGTATAAGCTCTAAGAGCTTAGAGGATCTATACTCACTCTTTGGAAATGGCTTCCTTGCTTCCTTACCTAGTTGATAAGCATCATAAAATGCATGTAGATCTTGGCCTTCAAGATTTGGTATTCCCTACACTAAATGTTCTTTGCACATGCTTTTTAACTTGGGAATATTGATATTTCCTATCCTCTTGTGCCAAAGATCAATCTCTGCAATCCTATTGTTACCAATCATCACATAACATACCTTGTTGTGTGTAGAATCTAGCTTCTTTCCTTCCCTTGGCATTGACCTTGCCTCCTTGCTTCACCATGCACCCTTTTGCATCAAATATAACATACATACCTCTCTCTACAATTTTTCCTATAAAGAGAAGGTTCTTGGAAATAGATGGACCATGGAGCCCATCTTTAAGAGTCTTGATAGATTTACCTTCACCTAGCTTCACATCTCCCACATGTGTAATGGGATGCTCAGATGTTCAGTGTTATCTCATGTCTCCTCACAAATTTTTGAGCTTGGGACCTGCATATGAACAAAAGATTCCTCCATACATGACATGTGATTAGAGCATCCAGAGTCTATGTACCACTTTGTGTCCTTGGGATCACAAGTGTAGCCACGTCTCATGGCTAGGAGGGATGTCTGCGAGAATGCCGTCTTCAGTGCCTCCCATGTAGTGAAGTGTCCATCTGCATGTTGACTGTACCATTTGTCTGCAAGGCCTTCCAATGTAGATGGGAAGAGTACCAACATTGCATCCTCTCGGTTCTGCAATCCTCGTCCGCGGCATAATGAGATGAATCTCCTCACGTGGTCGTCCGCATCCTCATAAGCCAATCCCTTAAATGTAGGGAATTTGATGTTCAACTTAGAGAGTAAATGAGAAAGTTCCTCCATGGGCACTGGTGCTTCTTCTGAAGTATCAGAGGAAAAATCCAACGTCCTCCTCAGTTTCTCTTTTGAAAGCGGAGTTGAAGTCAAATCGATGGACAAATTTAAGGGTAGAGGGGTACTAGCCGAAGGTAGAGCTGGCTTCTTGAGGCTCTTTTGTACACGAAGGGGCTCTCTGTCTACTCGAGTGTGGGTCATGTACCCACTCGCAGAATGCAAAAAATCAAGAAATTAATGCAATGACAATTATATAGTGCACACTAGATACCTCCCACAAAAATGCAAGATCCCACCGGATGTGCCAAACTGTAGAGGAGGTACTGGGGTATCCGCTTTTAACAAGAGTAAAGATTAAAGATTAACACTTCCAGTACGTCGCCTACTCAAGGGGGGTTCTCTTTAGGGAAGTATACCCTTTAACATTTCTGTGAGCAGGTAGATAACATGGATGGCACAGAGTGGTAAATACTTCGGAAAATATGGACAACAAATGACCCAAGAAGACCGTACACTTCTTGATTCAAATCAGGTGATTACAAGGTTGGGCAGAGTGATGCTCAAAAGTGCAAACTTAGGGCTAACAAGCCACCCTAAAAGTAAATAACTCCAATACAACATATTCTTCCCATCAGCATAAGGGGCCAATGATATGCAGACTAACTC
>CM035424.1:27924631-28067131 GCA_020310875.1 Ceratopteris richardii | reverse complement strand
TCTCTATTGGTTGTGGCCTCAGTCGATGTTCTTGTCAAAGTAAATTTTATTTTTCAATCGTGATGTTTTTAATTTTTTAATAGCTTCTTTTAAAACTATCCTAAGATCTAATATGAAGTTGCTTGTAGTACTAAACAAAACTAATCTTTCCTAATGCAAGAATGTTTCAATGTTAATGCAAGTGTAATGTGCCTAATTTCTAATGCAAATGAAAAACAACCTTCTTTTTCAATGATGTGATTGTACTAAAATAAAGGAACTTGAAAAACCACCTTACCTATAGTGGCTTGATGCAGGGGTTCTAATGTGCACTATGATAAATCTTTACAAACTTGTTTTTTATTAAATCAATCCTAAGTACAAAGCTAAAAGTGATTATGTATATCTGCTCTTCTTGTATATTGATGGGGGGGGGGGGCGTAGTGACGAAGCTCCTCCTTCTAGATAACCCCTCTTCCCATGGAGGCACCCACATCATAAAACTAGCCCTCAACACCCAGGGAAAAGTGTAAGTAGCAGTAGAATCTTCACTTTTCTTTGCAGCTTCTTCCTTCACTTTCCTATTGATATATTTAGGTAGTGATGTGTATGAACACTCTAGGACCGTAGGGGCACTTTTTTCCCTCTTTATGAGGTTTTTTTCCCCCCGGCTTGTATATACGCCTATTGCCCTAATGGGCTACTTATCTTTGTACATTCTCTAGTAATACATTCAGTATTGTGTGTTGTGCTCCAAGCTTCTTCTTCTTCCTTGTGTTGTTCACCTGCTTCTGCAGATGTCTAACTCCAACAATTGGTATCAGAGCAGGTCACCGCTTTATCTAGGGCGTCGTCGACACCTCTCCAGTTGCAGTCTCAGAATCGTATGAATTTTGGTGAGCATACTCAGCGTGTTTTTGAGATCAAAACAGCTTTGCTGTGAAGTGCCGAAATCGCGATTTAGGCTCGTTTCGGCCTCCAAACGCACTATCGTAGTGCTTGTGCAGGCTATTTTGTCTTTTTGTGCCAAAGGTATATACTAGTTTCGGTTTACCAGTATAAGCATCTCGAAGTCTGCTACATGTCTAGCAAAATTTGTATGGGCAGTTCTGTTCGACTTTCTGAGATATAGTCAATTTTTTGCATCAAGGTATTTTAGTCACTGGCCATGGCTGAAAGCAGTGCTGTATTTCGTATGTTGGCTATTGAGGATAAGTTGGATGGTACCAACTACCCGTTGTGGGCTTATATGATGCAACATGTATTGGTTGCAAAAGGACTGTGGAACATCGTGTAGGGTGTCGAAAAACGTGTAATACACCTACAACTGTTACAACTGCAGGTACTGAAGCTGATGTAGAAGGTGTCAAAGATGATGATATTCTGCATATTCCTGTTCGTGCTGCAGTTTCTACTACACCTACTGCAGAGCAAATTTGATGGGATTTGTATCTATCTATCTATCTATCTATCTATCTATCTATCTATCTATCTATCTATCTATCTATCTATCTATCTATCTATCTATCTATCTATCTATCTATCTATCTATCTATCTATCTATCTATCTATCTATCTATCTATCTATCTATCTATCTATCTATCTATCTATCTATCTATCTATCTGACTGTATGTCTGTTTGTTTGTTTGTTTGTTTGCCTGTCTGTCTATCTGTTTGTATGTCTGTCTATCTGTCTATCTATCTATCTATCTATCTATCTATCTATCTATCTATCTATCTATCTATCTATCTATCTATCTATCTATCTATCTATCTATCTATCTATCTATCTATCTATCTATCTATCTATCTATCTATCTATCTATCTATCTATCTATCTATCTATCTATCTATCTATCTATCTATCTATCTATCTATCTATCTATCTATCTATCTATCTATCTGACTGTATGTCTGTTTGTTTGTTTGTTTGTTTGCCTGTCTGTCTATCTGTTTGTATGTCTGTGTATCTGTGTATCTATCTATCTATCTATCTATCTATCTATCTATCTATCTATCTATCTATCTATCTATCTATCTATCTATCTATCTATCTATCTATCTATCTATCTATCTATCTATCTATCTATCTATCTATCTATCAATCAATCAATCAATCAATCAATCTACCTATCTGTCTATCTATCTATCTATCTATTTATCTATCTATCTATCTATCTATCTATCTATCTATCTATCTATCTATCTATCTATCTATCTATCTATCTATCTATCTATCTATCTATCTATCTATCTATCTATCTATCTATCTATCTATCTATCTATCTATCTATCTATCTATCTATCTATCTATCTATCTATCTATCTATCTATCTATCTATATATCTATCTATCTATCTAGAAATCTAAGATTGTGTCCTCTCTCCTCCAACTTGAGCACCTAGTAAACATGATTGTGAAGGCCATATTTTGTGCAAAATGTAGTGTTCCTCCTTCCCAAAAGATGGTTTAGTACGAGCTACTCAAAAATTTCATCGTGTTCATAGTGATGTTTGTGGTCCTATACAAACACCTTCTTTTGTGAACTACCTTTACTTTGTGACTTTCATTGCTGATTTTTCTAGGCATGCATGGGTATACCCATTAAAAGCAAAGTCCAAAGTGTTTATGTGCTTTAAAGATTTTTTGGTTTTGGCTACGAATCCATGAACATGTAAAATGGGCATGCTCCATTCTGATCAAGGGGGGAACATATGTCTTCTAATTTTAATGCATTTCTTGTTGAACATGGGATAAAACATCAGCGTACAGTGCCATATACACTTGAAAAAAATGGAGTTGTTGAATGGAAGAATAGGTCACTCATGGAGATGGCAAGGCGTATGGTAAGAGTTAGGCTTTACCACATATTTTCATGCTTGAGCCTATTATTTGTGCCGCATATGTACTTAACTAGTGTCCCACTAAAGCATTGTATTATATCACTCCATATGAGGCTTGGCATGGTTGCAAGACATTTGTTGCTCATTTGCATTTGTTTTGTTATTTGTCATATGCATTAGTGTCTGACCAACAACACAAATAATTGAATGATAAAGCATTAAAATGTGTTTTTGGTTCGTATAGTTTTGAAAGAAAAGGCTATCATCTATATCATCCACAAAATAAACACATTTTGGTAAGCTGTGATGTTGTTTCTGTGGAAGATGGAATTCAGCCATTACTTTCATGTACTTAGGAGACATAAGTTAGCTCCAAAGATGTGTTATGACACTTTACTGTCTCTTTTTATAGGTAGACAATCTAGTGCTGATCCAAATGAGGCAATTTCTCAACCTTTGTAGGTTCCACATGATGATATAGTTCATTCCACTTTTTATGAAGATGTACATGATGCACTTGTTGATGAGAGTTCTAATATAGAGGATGCATAAAATATGCCTAAATGATTGATGTAGACTTTGCAAGATAGCAAATTAGTGCACCTCTGTCATATCATACTTATTCAAGCTCTCATTGTGATTCTTTTACATTAGATTTCTATGCTATAGTGTTGGCACTAGCCAGAGGCATAGAAGACGCGGAAGCACGTGAAGACAGAGCATAACGAAGAAGTAGGGAGTCAGTCGAATCATTTTTTCAAAGACTTATGTTTTATAAATACTTTTCAAAAACCTCCAACAGTGATTTTCATCACTTTTGTACCATATGTAACATAGAAAAACCTTTTTTATAATTTACAACTCCATTTTGTGCAAGCCAAGGAGTCCTCGAGCTTGAGGAGCTTAGGTAGAATGAGCATACCAATTTTGGTTATTTTTAGACATCGTTTACCCTTTCAAATAGCGCTTAGAACCTATTTTTTAACTATGCCGATCACTAGATGTGAAACCGGAGCCATCAATGAAGAACAATGGGAACAATGGACACCCCACTATGATGAGGATGGCTATGACATCTCAGTTTTCACGATAGATACAATCATGTGTGATTCAATTATAGAAGAATGTGAACCTAGCACTGATGCATTCGAGGACGCGAGTGATTTCGATTTAGAGTCAATTATTATGGACCCACCCTTTGCATCAGAGGAAGAATACTTCTATGAAGTAGAAGCTCACCCTTAGAGACACGAAGAATTAATGAATGAGGTCAGGTTAGCCACTCAAGTGACCACCAAGAGTGAAGGAAAGAAAAGAAAGAAGAAAGAAACCACGTCTGAAGAAGAAGAATCTTTGTTTGAGGTTCTCGAGAACTTCAAGAAGTATGAAATAGAAGATAGACGAATCATGGTACGAATGCCCAACAGAAAAGCTGATGATGGAGAAGTATACGACAATCGAGAGAAAACCAAAAAAATAATAGTTGCCATAGAAGAAGAAGAAGAGAAATGTACCTACATAGGGCATGATTTGACGAATGAAGAAGAAGAAGAAGAATTAGTTGCCCTATTGCGCGAATATAGAGATGTGTTCGCATGGAGTTACAAAGACTTGAAAGGAGTAGATCCCGACATATGTTCTCATAGAATCCCTATGACTCCAGAGGCAAAACCTACGAAACAGAAACCATACACTTACAATGATAACTACGCTGCGAAGATTAAAGAAAAAATAGACCGCTTAATAGAAGCAGGATTCATTTATGAAATTGAGCATACTGAATGGGTATCCCCCATGCTGCTCTACCACAATGGTGAGGACCACGTTAAGAAGCTCCACCTCCTCAATGTCAATCCACAGAAGAGATAGGAGTGATATGAAGATCGTGAACGTGAGATGAAGTGAGAGTGAAGGTGAGAAGCATAGAGATGCACACACACATACACACACACAACGAAGAGACAAGCAAGACACAATGGAAGGTGAGAAATCAACTCTATTACTCAAGAACACTCTTACAAGCTCAAAATAGCTCTAAGCTCCTCTCTACTCAAACAGCTAACACTAAGTTACCTTAAAAATGAGCTCTCTAGATCTTTTTATAGTTTCTATACTAGTTTTGACCGGTTTCACATCTAGTGTCCGGCATAGTTAAAAAATAGGTCCTAGATGCTATTTGAAAGGGTAAATGGTGTCTAAAAATAACCAAAATTGGTATGCTCATTCTACCTAAGCTCCTCAAGCTCGAGGACTCCTCGGCTTGCACAAAATGGAGCTATGAATTACAAAAAGGGTTTCATATGATACAAAAGTGATGAAAATCACTGTTGGAGGTTTTGAAAAGTATTTGTAAAACATAATTTTTTGAAGGATTGATTCGACTGACTCCCTGCTCTGTCTTTACATGCTTCTGTGTCTTCTATGCCTCTAGCTACTGCCAATACCCCCTCCCTCTCGCTTATGTCGTCCGCGACAGAACCTTGTTGTGAGGTCTGACAGATATAGTTCTGGAGTAGTTCCTGAGCGAGGGTATGTTCTGATATGCGAATTCCTCGGGCCAGATCTGCCTTGAGTTTCTCCTAATCAATGGGTTACGGTTCATTGGATGGTGGGAGTCGATAGTGCATGGAATATACCATCTGTTCACAGGCAAATAAGTGCAAGAGGTGTGTAGGCCTGCTGATGAACACTTCTGAATGGTATTCCCAGAAATCGGTTGTGAACATCTCTTCGAAGGTCTGCTTATAGCACACCGGTGTCGGAAAGATTTCAACCTTTCCGTTGATGACCAGAGAAAATGAAAACAACTTTATTGGTGATCTCAAACCTTTTATATCACCGTTAATCAATTGTGTGGATTGGAATTAACTACCTTGAAAGTGTTTTCAGGTACAAATGATGATGAAGATTCTATGTTCTTATTAGGCTTTACCCTAATTACTCATTTAATGAGTATTTTATATTTATACATGCAAGATTCATGGGAATTCATTCCTAGGATTTCATAAGTTCATATGATTTTATGTTAGTTGGGTTAATATGAAGGGTCTCAAAAGATTCTAATGAGTTACTGTTAGGGTTTATGTCATTGTCAATGGACTAATGATAGGGATCAGAAAGATTTTAATGAGTTATCAAGGGTTTCCAAAGGGTTTCATGTAGGTTTTCAAGGGTTTTATTGAATGTTAAGGGTTAAAATAACCGGTATTTAATTAAATTAATCTTTAAAATGAACATTTATGTATTAAAAATTAAAATATGATTTATTTAATTAATTCAATCATGTGTGAAGTTAAATATTAAGGTTCTACTTAATTAAATTCTTATTCTAAGCTTAAATTAAAAGAATTATTTAATTATCAAAATTAAGGTAATTGACTTAAAATGAAAATGAAGTGGATAATTAATGAGTGGTTTATGTGAGTGGTGTCTAAAGTGTGGTGTGAAATAAGTGTGTAACTAAAGTGGTTAAAGTGAGTAGATAAAAGTGTGGTAGTTATTTGTGTAAGTTAAAAGGATGATTTAGATAATTTATGCAATTAAAGTGGGAAAAAGTGAATGGTAGAAAGAATGGTGTGTGAGTGGAGCTATTAAAAGAGAGGTTGAGTGAGAAAAGTTAAATAAAGTGTGGTAGAGATGTGTGGGAAAAAGTGTGGATGAGAACTTAAAGTACAAAACCGAAAGAGTGGTTAAAAGCAGATCTCTGTGTGTATAAATATGGGGGCTTTGCTCCATATTGGGGGTCCGATTTTTTTTGCAGGCCAATTTCACATTATTTCGGCAGCAATAATCTGTGAGGAGGGCGACGGGAGGCCAATCTATGTTTACTTCTGGCAACTCTACTCGGGGGTATTCCTCTCGTGCTGCGGTTCAGAGATTTGTGGAAAGACAGAGCGCTGTTCTGGTCATGCTGCGGTTCAGAAATTTGTGGAAAGACAGAACGCTATTCTAGAGGAGCCAATTGAGAGGACTGCTTAGATCTGTTTCGCGCGGAGGCTCACATGGAGTTTGTACTTCGTCTGACAGAGTTTGGCGTTCACGCTTAGATTCAAGAAGCTTAACCGATGTATGCAAAGTGTACGGTGATCTGGTATTCATAGCTGATGCATGGATGATCAGGCCTCATGTCACTAAAGAACATGCTGTTCGTGGCAATTCAAAGGATTGATGATACCGAAGCTAGCGCACACATAGAAGAGTTCAAACTGGAGTTTGAAGATCAAATAAAGAAGCGTGTATGATGCTGACGGAAATCATTTGATTCAAACAAGCAACTTTATCCATATCTATTGAATCACAGGTCAACTTTTGAGTTGTTTCTCGTTTATTAGAGTTTTTAAGTTGCGCCAATATTATACTCAAAACCGGATTGTGTAATGATGATTACCGTTCTAACATCTGCTTCTATTCTGTGTTGTTGAAGACTTAGAATGATTTAGAATATTTCTTTCTCTTTGACATATTTATCATCTTTTTCCTAATCCATTTACTGTGTCAACGAATGAAGTTCTGCATTTCTAGAAGCGCGGTTGACGTCACACGTTTCTCTGATGCATTAATCACTAACGCTATCTTTCCTTCAAAGTGAAGGCAATCGCTGTTAACTTGGCCTCCATCAATAATTCTCTGGCACCCCTCAGTTTTACCCACAGAACAATGCGAGCTTTGAACTTCATAGTCTTACAGGAGACTCTATATAGTCGGATGTTGGTAAATGGGTTATCGGCAATACTCTACTCCCTCACTATTTTGTTTTCGAATCGATTTTGGCTATAGATGCTATGTATTGATGACTTAGCAAGTGATTTGATTAACATGTGTAATTGAAAAAGCGTTTTGAGGTCAAAACTGAACTTTGCGTACGTTTTAATGAAGTTGCTTATTAGTGATGATTACCATCTAGCGAGAACCTTCATGTATAAGAATTGATATTCATATTGAAGTGGTTACACTCGCATTTAGATTTGACATAGATGTATTACAACTAAAAGTTCTTTCATAATGCAATGTGGACGCCAATTCTCACACTAATAAATGCTGTGAGAGTTTCTTGATAGATACATATTTTATGCGAAAAGAACACAATCATGGCTTACATTTTTCGGTTGATATGCTTACTATTCATTATTTGTCAATTTTGACTATGAGTTAAAATATCCATTTCTTACGGCAAGAACATCCAAACACGATCTATACCTTGCATGATTAATGATAATATCTAAAGATAATAAGCAAACAAAATTTACCCGCGAACATCGATAAATTGCATCAAAGAAAATTGCGAGAAGAACTCATATTTTGCGGCAAGTTTTAGTCTACAAACGATGAACATGATGGGTGAATAATTATGATGAATTGTTTCTATAGTTTTTGGTGAGAGGATCTCATTTGGCAATTAAGCTATTAAATTTTTGAGTTTATATATGCTTGTTAAGTCTTCTCTTTACCTGAGCTTGCTCCAAGCACCCTGCGTGCGCCGTTATTTTTTGGCGGTCGCCCTGATCCACCGACCGTGACTTTCGCGCCGACACCAGTAAGTATTTAATTCTGCAGTGCCAGGCATAACACACCCGGAGCGATGGTGTTGTACTCATGTCATAAGCTAAGTCGAGATTGCCATGCTCGAAACCCGGGGTGTTTACATGGTGTGCCTTGACGCGACGGAAGACTTTGAAAACCATCTGCATCATGTCAAATATTTTGACAGTCATGTGTGCTACTATATCGTCCATATGTTTTAAGCGAGGGAGCCAGTGACGAATTATTGCCATCATGTATCCAACTGTTGGTAGTTCTATGGGTGGCTTGAAATATGGGTAATTTAGCCAATCGTGGCATTGATTGTTATTCTGTACTTTAATGGCAAAGGCCTTCCAGGAGCGACGACGTGGCACTCGTCCCCAACATGGGTTGTACTTTAAGTGTAGAGGTGCCTTTACCCAAGTACTCATCATCTCTGGATAATTTTGTAAGAGATCCTTGCGCCAATCGGGTTGATAGATCTCTCCTTGCTGCGCATCTAGTGGCAAATCCTCAGGCTCAAATTGAGTTGCGTGGGAGGGCTTTTTGCCTGTTTCTTTCTCTATGGCAAACTGATATTCCGCCATTAACATAAAATATGGTTTGTACTGTAGCTCATGCCCAGATATGTATCTACGAGGGGCCAAGTGAGCAAAATAAGGAGACTGTAAAATTCTTTCTTCAATCATTGCCATGGCATGTAACTGCGCTTCTATTCGTGCTGAGTGGGTTGTTCCAAGTTCTTCAATTGTCTTCATCCATGCGGGAGTTGGAAGTTCGAAAGTCGTCTGGCCTTCGGTCGTGACTCGTCCGCCTGGGATGGGTTGAGGTTCATATGCTTCTTCGAAAGTTTCCTCCACCGGAATAGTCACTGTTTCTTCCTTTGCTAGTAGTTCCGGTGGGGAGTCTGGCCTTGGTGGTGCTTCATATACTGCTATCTGTGATTGAAGAGTTAGTACCTGGGCCCATAATGTGTTGAGTTCCTCTAAGATGTCAGGAGATGGGTCCGCAGGAGCTGGTAGTCCTTGTTGTACTGGTGCGCTTCGCTGGAGTAGTTTATGATCTTCTTTTAGCTTCTAATATTCCTCGTTCATGCTGTCATACTCATCTAACAATCTAACATGATCATCTAGCAACATTTTCATAGACTCTGAGGGCACAACCTTAAAGCGACTGGGGCTTAATGGTTGGTCAGATTGATCTAGGGCAGCTTCTAAATTCTCTCTGTTCTGTTCTTGTAAACGCTGGTTCTCTTCTTTTGCTGCTGCCAAGTGGCATCTGAGTAAGCCCATGTTCTTGGTAAGTGTCGCGTTGCGAATCGTTTGGGCCCTTAACAAGTTATCGATATCTGTGACGGCCTCTTTTGTCTTTTCTTCACTTTCTAGTTCTAGTTTATGATAAGCCTCTCGGAGTTCTTGGTAGCATGTATTTAGTGAGGCATTTTCAATGGTCAGTGAATTGAGCTGCGACTGTAGATCATTCGTTGTCTGCTGCAGCGTCCGGTAATTATTGCCAAGAGATGCAAATTCATCTGTTACTTGAGTCATGCAGGTGAACATCTGTCGGAATGTAGTATCTACAGTGGGTGATAATATTAATGGTGTGCTAAGTGAAGGTGCAGTAGGTGTAGATGCAAGGGGAATGGGGGTGGGAAAGTGGATGCCGTGGTTATTGTGGAAAAAAGTGAAGTGCCTAAATATGGTTGTGCCATGAATGAAGTGAGTGGTGGTGCGGTGGGTGGTGAGATATCCATGTCATTGGACGTGGTGTCAAGTGTGGTGAGCCTAAATAGTGGAGTGATCGTGGGTGCTTGTGTGGGTGTAAATACAGGGTTTACAAAGGTGAAGAGTAATTTACAGAGGGGTTCTCTAATGCTGCTTGGTGGAAAGGGGAAAGCGGAAATACGGTGGGTCGGGGAGGTGATAAAGGGGAGAAAGTCATCGGGGTTAGAAATGGAAATAGTGGTCTCGGGGGTGTAGGAAAGGATGGAAAAGATGGATGGATAAATGGACTGGTTAGAAGCATAGAAGTCCTAGGGGGTAGAATGGGTTGAGTGGGTGCGGGAAGGGTTAGAGGAATGGAAGCAACAAAGGCTTCTGCTACTGCACTATCTAAAGATATGGATGGTCTGGGAGAGAGTGGATGTATAGGGGATAGTGGAGAGATGGGAGGTGAAAGAGGAGCAGTTGGTGTGGTAGGTACTTCGATAACAGTGATGGTATGTACAGTAGTAGTGTGCGGTGGGGAGTCGATGACAATGGTGTCTTCTACCAATGATCCTTCAGGGACGAGACGCGCTTCCCTGGCCTGTTCTGTAGCTTGGACCCCTGTCGGTATGCGAATGTATTCACCTGGCTTTGATAAGAGTCGTACTCGACGGGGGTCAAATTGCGATAACAGTTTTCTTTGCAAATATCTTAATGCTTCGTTAGATCCCACAGATTTGACAAGTTCCCTGAAGCCTTTAATGTATACCTCTTCGAGACCGCTTGAGAAAAGTTCTTGCTCTATGAGTGCTTGGATCTCTTCCTCAATTAACTTCTTACGCACCCAAACTTTCTCCATGGTGCGATATAACTTTTTGATCGCCAAGGTGTAGATTGCTGCTTCAAATGTTTCATCTTCATGCATACTGGTATCACCCTGGGTGTCCGTTTGCTGTCCTTGTTCATCTGTCTGCACATGTTCTTGGGAGTCATGAGTGCCCTGGCTGGCTTCATCGTCACCATCTTCTTCATTAGTTTCTGTTCTTTCGTCCTCGGAACTAGATACTCCTTGTCCATGTGGTTGGTCCGGAGGAATGGTCGGGTAGCTTGGACGTTCATATTCTTGAGAAAATATTAGTCCTTCTGAAAACTAAAATTCACTTGAAAACACATCTTGCATCTCGAAATCGAATGTTGTGTCCATCAGTTTTGCTTCCAAGTTGGGTATCGAAAAAGAAAAAGCTTCCGCACCAATACTGGTGGGAACTTCTGCTGCAGTGGTGGTAGGTTCTTGAACTGAAGTTGGTTGTGAGGTAATCGCACTAGAAGTGCCTTCTGTAACAACAAGTTGTGATAATCGTATGCGAATAGGTTGTACAGGGGCTTCTGTAGGAGACTGTTCTGGATAGGGTTGCACTGATGGTGATTCGGAGGCATGGGATAGTACCTCTCATGCGCTTTCCTGCTCGTGCTTGGCTAGCCTTCCTAGCTTTCTTTGTTGTTCCCTTGAATGCTTTCAGCTCCTCGCTTGTCATTGCATGCTCGATAGGTAAATCGTATGCCAAACACATATATACAATTCTCGTAAGACCGCATCATCCATTGGTGACTTTCTTTCTTTCCCATCTATGTTGTGCTAAGTACAACTGATCAATTATCCAGCTTGCTAGGTCTACCGTTTGAGGTCCAGTACATGCTAAATATAAACCAAACCAGATGCGTTTGTGGGGCATGGTGAATCTGTCCTGAGCGGGAAATGCAAAATGTTGCATGCATATCCTTAATGGTTTAGAGAGATTAGGCGTGATTGCTGAAATATCTTCCCACTTAGTAACATCCCCACGTTTCATAGGCTCTGGAATCATCCTTTCTCGTTCTGTTGGGGTGTGCGTTCCATGTATCTTAATAGCAGCTCTAATCAAATCTTTAGATAGATAAAACTTCTTATATGGCGGATCATTTACCAAGGACAACAAAATGAATGTGCCTGGTAGGTCCTTGTTTTTCGAAGCTGTTAAAGTTGTTACCAAGTAATGACATCTGTAGAAATCTGGTTTAGGCAAAGGATCACTGAAATACTCTGTGAAGCCTGCTCTTGCCCAAACATGCGTTAAGTCTTCTGTGTTTTGTAATCCTTCGAACTCTCTTGAGAAAAACTAGTACTTGCCCCACGTGCGGTGATCAAACGCCAAATTGGCCTCAAAAATGAAATCTACATCCGCCAATGGGCCTGCTAATCCTTGAAACCAATGTGAGTTATGATGAATCTTTTCAGTAATCCCCTAGGAGGATCGTCGATCGGCATGGGTCCTGGAAATCCTTGAAATTCTGGCGGTTGTGCCGTCGGATGGGGTTCAGCTAGTAATTTGCCAACATTTGCCATGGGTACACTGGGGCCTGCTTCAGATGGTCCTTCTGCCTGCATGATGAGTGATGCGAATGCATAGAAGATCTGCTACAAAAGATTAACACATTAGTATGGAAATTAATCATGATCCCATTAAAGTGAGACCGCAATCCCTTTCCATAACCGATGTGTAACCCGTGTAGCCGAGTGCCATGATGTGGTTTATGGTAATGATTGTTGCAAAACTAATGCAGGTCTCTAGACACCTATATGCTTCAGATGATGCATACATTTCTTGATGAGGTGTTATTATGAGTGATGTTGGGTTATAGCGTGTGGATTTGTACAAGGTTTAGTCGTGAATGAGTTATTACAAGGTTATAAATTAGTCGGGGTGGGAGTTATGTTAGATAAGGGGGTCGTAGAGAGCGTCTGGATACTTTTCGGTATCCAATTTCTAAGAGTTTGTGAGCGGGTGATAGGTTTCTGCTGCGGGACAAAAGATGATATCGGATTTGGTGGTATTGAGGGGTGAAGAGATTTCTGAGGGGTATATATTACATGGCTTGAGGGTTGAGCTATAATACACTGCTTGGGTACCCAAATCTGCGTGGGTGTGGGTCGGTTCGTAAGGTACTTCTTGGCGATCCAAATATGTCGAATGTTCATATTCGTAGAAGAAGGTCGAAAAGGCTTTGGATATTGCTTATGATTCTGTCGTAACTTCTTCTTGTCATTGTCCACATTGGTGAAATCTGTCGGTGCTTTCTGTCCTTTTGGCACCCATATTTGTTTCATGCCTCTTGTTCTGTGGTGCTGACACTGCAACTTTCTTCCTTGTGTCATCTGATATTGTTATCGGTATGGGTTCCTCTGTTGTGA
This sequence comes from Ceratopteris richardii, assembly GCA_020310875.1. Taxonomy (NCBI): domain Eukaryota; kingdom Viridiplantae; phylum Streptophyta; class Polypodiopsida; order Polypodiales; family Pteridaceae; genus Ceratopteris; species Ceratopteris richardii. The sequence goes on along the minus strand of CM035424.1, from coordinate 28,053,852 downwards.
TTGACTCCTTTGTGGTTGAGGTTGAGAGGTCGGATGGACACTCTGCTTTGGAAAAGAAGGGAGGTCCAACACTTGCGAAACTTTCCCATTAGGAGGTCAGGCATTCTGTACCACAGATCTAGGCCAGTCCGCAGTAAGTGTGGAAGGATGGGCACTACAGCTGATAGTGTCCATTTGGCCGCTGATGTATCCCACCTTACCGTTGATTCTGTCCATTTGACCAAGCGGTTGGGTGGTTGCCCCTTCTAATGTGCAGGAAGCCCAAGCAAAAATCTCCTGACGTCCTTCTGATTGACAATTGTCCATCGCCCAGCCCGCGTGGGTTGGTGTAGACGTAACGTGACTTATCTGACCAAAAATCTTCCGGTCTTCCATCGCATGCATTTTGTTGATGTGTAAAACACCACAAGAAATGAATTAATGTGACACTAGTCAACCTCTATGGTCGCCATTAACTCATTGCCACTCCAAACTTTGAGAAATGATAGCAAAAACCAAGAACTTTACTTCTTCAGAATTTCCTAGTCACTAAAATTACATACCTTCAGTATTTTGCTAATTTCTCCTAGCTCAAATATTATTTCTCCAAGATCTTTTGGTGCATGAAAGTAGAAGAGAATAGCTTTCCACCAAGATATTATTTGCAAGAAATGGATCTCTAAAACTCAAGTTATGGCCTTCACAAGGTCACCATGTATGACTTTCCAAAATTGGAAATTTTGCTTATTTTAGTAAAAAGCGCCTGTCTAAAAATGGAATTCGATGCTTAGCATCGACTTGCAACGAGAATTCGATGCCGGGCATTGAGTTGGGGTGTTTTTGGCCACTTTTCAGCAGGGAGTGATGCCAGGCATCGACTTCCCGCATAAAACCTGAAGTTTTCAGATAGCAAAACAATAGGTGATCTCATGCACACTTAGAATATGACTTATCAACTGGAATCCGATGCCAGGCATCGAGTTGCTCCAACAACTTCATAATTTGCAAACACTTTAGCACTGAATGAGAAAGATAAATGAAAATATGACTTATCAGCAGAGATTCGATGCCAGGCATCGAGTTGCTTGGAAAACTTGATCTTTTGAACTCATCACACAGTAGGTAATCATGGAGATGATGAAGAGAGGCTCATACAGAGAAATTTACTTAGTTCTTCTCATAACTATAAAAAACTCAGAAGTTTTACAGATGATTTCTCACTCAGAGAAGCCCGACTATACTCAATCATACAAAATGAACTCCTTCTCACATTCTATCACTCTCTGCCACTTCTTCTCTCTCATCACGTCAGTTGATACAAACTAACTTATATAGATTTTCTCATTCTCGTGATTTTAAAAAACTTCTAGAACTAAAGTGAACTAACCTTAAAAATATAATACACTTGTGAATTTGTCCCTTCACATAGGCATGTGGTTTTCTTATAATGCTTTTCCAACTATTTTTGGAGGTAAATACCACGAGCCTCATTTCCCACCTCTTATAAAGTGGTAAGTGTATCCCAAGCATCCTTCGTTATTTCGCAAGAGTGAATGTGAAGAATAATGTCAAGTTTGATAGACAAAGCTATCAATGCATGTGCTTGACCATCTTTGCCATCCCATCAAATTTGCTATGCAATAGGAGCAAGAACTGTAGCACAAACACGAATCTAAAGATCGTCATCTTCAACACCATTGGCATCACCTTCAATGACTAGATTTGAAGCTATAGTAGGGCATTTTCCAATATCTTGCACAATTTTCCATGAAGGGATTTGGTGAGCAGAGCAAGAGGAGGAAGGAGGAGATGGAGGGAGAGAGAAGATAGGAGAGACATGCACACATGCGTGGGAGCCTCGAACCCACATAATGATCTCTCTTGAGGCAATACTCTATATATGATGTATATACATGAATATGGGGGTAAGGTCACATGACCCTTACATCCCTAACAATCTCCCACTTAAGGGTCAATGTGACCATAAGTGGTAACACATATAAAGAATGATGTAGGACTATACAATAATGTACAAGAAGAGTCCGGATCTCAACCCATATAGATCACCCTACACCAATTGCCTCGAACAAGGTGTATCCATGCACCTAAAATTGCTCTAGACTCATATATATAAGAGTCGAGCTCACATATGACTGATGCAAGAACTGATGAAGTTCTTGCAAAGCTCCCACTCGCTCTATGCCTATGTCAGTCATCGAACGAATGATAGCTCCAAGTGCAAATGCTCTAATGGCAACTGCAATGTCTGGTCTCGAGCATAAGAACTCATACATCTGACTCTCGAATGTTGACGAAACCTATGCCATCCTGGCTAACCTAAGTATGCCATCCATGCCTGTATCCAAGGCATCCAAAGAACCATCATCAAGATCAGCATTGTCTTGAGATATCTTTATCAATATCTGACATGAGCCAAATCCAAATCAGCCATGCTTGCAACCAAGGATATATCTAGTTGTGCATCTTGAGAGCTAATATGCTCTACCATACACTATGTACCGTGAGGGCAATCCTGCTCTACCACACCAAGTGTATGATCATGCTCCACATGAGCTAACTCCACAACATCAACACCAAGATCAAACTGATGATCAAACTCTAACTGAGTATCATCATAATGCTCTACATGAGCATCCACATCATGCTCTAAAGCACCCAACTGATCATCCAAAGTGTGCTCCATATGAGCATCCATATGATCAAGAAAGTCATGCTCTATGTAAGCATCATGAGCATCGAAAGTATATTCTACATGTGCATCCATCTGAGCATCTTAATCTTGCATACATGTGCATCATGAATGTCAATAGACCTATATGAAGGTAGAAAAAATGAGACATGATGAGTCTCATATCGCACATAAGGTTGAACTCCCACTAAGACGAGACTCTCTCTCACATGAAGTACCTGTAGTGGATACCTATGCCCAATCCTGACACCTTTGACAAGCATAAGCTGTCCAAACTGCAACTAAAAATGATGCTCATCGAGGAATGCATAATATCTGCTCTCTTGTAACTGGCTAACTAAATTGAAGCTCACAAGGAATGAAGGCACATAGCACACATGTCTGAATATAAGTAATGCTCCACTAGGTAGCATAAGGCATACATCTCCAGCACCCTCAATGTCATATGTCATGCCATCAGGCAAGTGCACACATCCACAACTCTCACCTGAGAATCGATAAAACGACTCGTGATGTGGAGTAATATGAAAACTAGCTAATGCATCAAGTAACCAAGCCATATATGTGCTATCCAATGAAGAAGAGGAATCTTGAGATGAACTATAGAAGAAAGTGATATCACCATCACTAGCATAATCAACTGCCATAGACTCTCTTGAAACCACTACCTGGCTTGCATCACATGCATGTCTCTGACGTCATCATTGCATCCGCCTAAAGCAACATCATCAAACATGGCCCTCATGATCACAATGCCAACATCAAAGTCATCGATGTGATCTACATCTGACATGAGTCGATGGACTCACATACATATCATGTAGTCTCAACCATAATGCACTACTCGTTTCCTCATACATAACAGACTCATATATAGAATCCACAAGCTCTAATCGGATAGTGGAGCTCGCCAATGCATCCATATCCATCCATAGGTGGTCGGGCATGTCACGAGGCCTTTGTGCATCTCTATGCACATACATGTGTAACCCTGCACGAACCAATGTATGCCGCATCTGAGCTTTCCATCTCGAAAAGTTAGTGCCATCAAACCGAGAAGATACCATGCTGGAAATCCAAAAGACTAGCAATGTAATAAGAGACTAAAAAACAATACTCTATCTGTGAAGAGATGGATAGGTATGTGCTTGAAGATGAGGAGGTGTTGCAAAATCCTTGATCTACACCAGCCAAATGAACTCCAGGAGTATATGGTGGGCCCTTTTAGCTTTCCAACGGATGAATTAGACACCCTATGTACCTTGGAAGATCACTCTCAAAAAGATATATTAAAATAGATAAGTTGGAGTTAGCTCAAAGGTGAAGAACTTGCTATTTTGGTTCATACACCTGTTCAGTGTTTTGCATAATTCCCTGAGCACAGAAGCAATTAGCTTAATTCCTCTTGGGGAAGTCTAGTTTACTTAAAGAGCTAACTTTCAAGAGTAATCTGATAAAAAATAATGAACCACACACTGAGAATGATGTTCAACAAGTGATGACATCATCTGGATTTTCACTAGCTGCTACAATAATGAGACCAGTGAGCAGAAAAATAAACATAACTACAGATTTAAGAATCCAATGATTATGAAAATTTGTATTCTTATATTACACAAGACGCTGAATCAAACAAGCTTTAAAGCATTGAATTTGGGTAAGTACACACTGAGAAACAACTCTGACAAGATGAGTAAAAAAGTCGGGTACCTGACAGAGAAGTGAAAATGAATAGAGAGGGTTGACTTCAACTGAACATAACTGAATATTGAAACACGCAAATGGTACTTTGTCTTTGTGTGATTTTTGCCTCCAAGAAAAATATCATTGTCACTAAATGGATATGGAAGCTAAAATGTAAGCTTGATGAAATAGGTGACATTTATAAGACAAGGCTTTTTCCAAAGGTTATGGTCAAGAGAGAGGCATTGATTTTGATGACACCTTTCCTTCCACATGGCAAATGATTAGTGTTCACAGCACTTGCAGTTCATCATGGTTGTAATGTACATCAGTTGAAAATTAAAACTACTCTGACTGAGAAAACTGAGAGATATGGCAGTGAGTAGTACACTTCACAACAACATGGAAATATGAACTCAAATGATCATGAAAATGAAAGTATATTGATTGTACAATACAATGGACTTATTGATACATATGTGTGCCTTGGAATCACACCTTGATATGGCATAAAGCTCAGCTCTTGGAGGTCTTCACATAACCACGACTAAGACTACCATGTATTTATAGTTGATCTTGGGAGGCTAACTTCCCTCAATCACTCTCCAATCAATTAGTGATTGATTTGATTCTCTATCTACCACAAATCACGAATTCGTGGCTCCTCTTTCCCTTTTTGATCAAGTGGACTCAACCACTTAAGATTCTTTCACTTTTACTTTAAGTAAAGTCTTCAAAAGTTAAAAGAGGTAGTTCACAAGTGAACTTTGCATAGTCTTCATTTTAAAGCTTCTTCTATGACTTTGTGGGACTCAAGCCAATACTTAGGCTTGTCATAGACTTGCTCCAATAGCTCCCCCTCAAGCCAAGTATGCTTGAGGTCTTCAATCTTCCAAGATTACCTGCAAACCAATCATAGCCTTGAATTTGCAAAGCTTTGTACCATCCAATGCTTTGGTTAGAATATCTGCACATTTTTGATTAGTGGACACATATGATATTTGAATCTCTTTGCTTAGAACCTTCTCTCGTACATAGTGATAATGAACTTCAATATGTTTAGTCCTTGCATGAAAAATAGGATTAGCAGCCAAATGAATAGAACTCATATTGTCACCAAAAATAGTTGGAGTTCCAAACTCCAATCCAAGATCTTTGAATAATGTCTTCATCCACATAGCTTCCTGAGTAGCTATGGCTAGACCTGTGTACTCGGCCTCTGTGGAAGAAAGAGCAACTGTAGGTTGCTTCTTGGATGACCATGAAATAAGCTTTGAACCTGCAAAGGTAAGATAACCTGAAGTGCTCCTTCTATCTTCCTTGGAGCCAGCCCAATCTGCATCAGAAAATAGCTTCGAACCTAAATCGGATACATAAGGATAACAAAGTCCTTCATTTATGGTTCCTTTGAGATACTTGAGAATCCTTTTGGCAGCATCCATATGTGGTTTCCTTGGTGTGTGCATAAGTTGACTTAGCACACTCACACTGTAACATATATCTACTCTTGTCAATGTGGCATAGTTGAGACTACCCACTAGACTTTGATATGATGTGATGTCCTCTATGAGTTCACCTTCATGTGAGCTCAATTTGTGATTGACCTCTTCAAAGGATGATGGCTCCTCTTGGTTTATATCCTGTGCTATGTAGGTAGAATGTTTAGTTACTAATGAGGTGTCAAACCCACACCTTTCTGGTTTTTTCTTTTCCCTCATAGACCTTCTTAGGCCATGATGTGATGATTCTGCCTCATGTCCAAGTTCCTGCAATTTTGGTTTACCTTTAGACTTCCATGCTTTGGTCTTTTCCATCTGAGATTCTTCATCATCCTCTGAGGTGTCTTGTTCTTCAATCTTTGGTTGTTCTCTACCAAGCTTTGGAAAATCTTCTTCAAGATCATATGGTAAGTTGACCTTCCTGCATGAATCTTCATACCATGAATTGTTTTCATCAAAAACTACATCTCTGCTTACCAAGAATCCTTTGTTGGTAGGGTTGTATAACCTGTAGCCCTTTTGATTGTTGTCATATCCAATAAATACACACCTTTCTGCCTTTGGATCCATCTTGCCTCTAACCTGTGAAGGAACATGAGCAATAGCAATACATCCAAAAATTTAACAACGATCTAAGCTTGGTCTTCTTCCATTCCAAGCCTCATATGGAGTCATCCCATCAAGGGATTTTGAAGGCAACCTGTTAATCAAGTAAGTGGCTGTAGATACAACCTCAGCCCATAGATAATTAGGTAAATGATTTTCATTTAACATGGACCTTGTAGCTTCAACAATTATCCTATTCCTCCTTTCTGCCACTCCATTTTGCTCAGGAGTGTACCTTGTAGTTACCTCTCTTTTGATTTCTCTTTCTTGAAGAAAAGAATCAAACTCATGGGAGAAGTATTCTCCCCCTCCATCTGACCTTAGCCTTTTTAGTGATTTACCTGTTTGATTCTCCACAAGAGCCAAATATCTTTTGAAACATGAACAAACTTCATCTTTGTGTTTCATAAAGAATAGGATAGTCCATATGCTGCAATCATCAATAAACGGGACATAATACCTTGATCCAGATATTGAAGCTTCCTTGCTAGGTCCCCATACATGTGTATGACCCAACTCCAAGAGATCTCCATGCATATAACCTTTCTTCATGAATGGTAACCTGTGAGACTTTCCAAATTGACATGCACTACACTTATAAATCATATGTTGTTTTGACAAGTTAGGGAGTCCAAGTACACTTTGGTCCCTGCAAATTTGCTTTAATGACCTTTCACCAATATGTGCTAACCTTTTGTGCCATACTTCCAATTCTGTGAGTGTCTGACTACCATAATTAAAGAGAGCAATGTTTCTAGTGTCTTGTAATTCAAATGTGAACAATCTACCTGTCTTTTTACCTTTTGTAATTCTTCTAAATCCTTGGCTTGGATCTTAAACAAATGCTCCTGCTTTTGTGAACCTGACTTGCAACCCTGTCTCTACTATCTGCCGAACACTTATCAAATTCTTTGTAATGGATCAGGTGCTTTGACATTGCCTATTTTCTCCACAAGATGTCTTGTAATCAAATTCTTCAATTATTTCTTGCAATCCAATCATGGATCAGGTGCTTTGACATTGCCTATTTTCTCCACAAGATGTCTTGTATCATCTCCTGTTTGTACCTCATGCTTATTCCTTCGATCTTCTAAATTTGATAGAAGTGCCACATTTCCTGCCACATGATTTGAACAACCTGAATCTATGTAGAAGACATGCTCATCAGATTTACCTTGTGGCATAGCCATGTTCATGATCAATAATGAATCCTCTTTGTTTGAATCTTCTGTGTAGTTATTGTAGTCTCTCCTTCCTTTGTAGCCTCCTTGATAGTTTGAATGATTGTAGTTGTTTTAGTTGCCATGATAATTGTTGAACCTTCCTCTTGAGTAGCCGTAACTTCCTCTATTGTATCATCTGCCTCTTTGATTCCTGGAATTCCTAAATCAATTTTCAGTTGTATGATTAGTTAGTCCACAAATAGAACATGGGTTGGAGTCTTGGGATCTCCCCCTGCCTTATGTACCTCCTCTTCCTCTACCTCTGCCATGTCTTCCTCTACCTGCATAGTTAGCTTGATATGTACCTGCTTCATCACCCACTTTCTTTGTCTTTCCTTTGTTATCTTTGGACTTGCTTTTATCAGTGTATAAAGCTGAAGATTGATTACCTTTAGAGCTTTCTCCATTTTTGATAAGCTTTGCCTCTTTAGTAAGTAGTTGTCCAATGAGTGTATTGAAATCAGGTACATGCATGACCATGTACAAATCCATAGCTGTGGTGAATGCTTCCCACTTGTCATCTGCCTTCAAGCCATTGATGACTTGCCTTACAATTTGCTCTTCATCTATTACCTCTCCAATTCTTCCCAATTGATCTGCTATGTCCTTGAGCTTTGTGACAAAATCAGTCACATTTTGTTTGGGAGCCTTCTTGAGAGTTGTGAAATCCAGCCATAGTTGATGCTTCCTAGCTTTGGTGCTTGAAATGAAGAAGGCTTCAAGTGCATCCCACACTTCCTGAGATGTCTTACAACTTCTAATGTGAGGCAACAAAAAGTCTGAGATAGAGTTGAGGACATAAGACCTTGCAAGTGCATCCTTGGAGCACCATGTGCTCAATCTTTCTTGCTCTTCTTGTGTTGGTTGACTTTTGTTCCTAAAACTTGGCATAACTTCATCTCCAGCCATGTAATAAAGTAAGTCTATGGTCTAGGGATCCGACGGCTTCAGACAGATCTGAAATTGGATACCGTTTGGTCACTCGTCTCTAGGACCAAAGATCTCAAGAGTAGACTCAAGCATAAGTCATGTGCTCTCATATTCAAGTAATCCACTTAGCCTAGTGGTTAAGTCTCATGGTTGTGAAGGAGGAGGTCTTGGGTTCAACTCCCATGGGGAGCATGGGAAGAGAGTTTTGCCCAAAGAGCTCTAGAGCCTTCTAACTCAAGTTAACGTGAGTTAACTTGAGTCCAGTGGACTTAACTCAAGAGGTGAGTACAACAACCACTAGTGGACTCTAGTGGAAGGTACTAAAGTAGTGGTCGAGATCACTCCAGCCACTAATAGACTCTAGTGGTGGATATGAAAGGAGTGGAGGAGATTGCACATGCACTTGTGGACTCTAGTTACATTTGTGGTCCTCATTAGTTCAAGTAGCTATATATACAGGCATAAGGTTGGGAGGAGAGTCATTCATTCATGAGTATTTCCAGTCGTTACGCTGTTGCATTGGTATCAGAGCTTCATTCTCTCCATAGCTCTTATCCTCATCATCTTGCTCATAAGTCCATGTGTGTATACTTCTCTCAAGGTGACTAGATTCCTGCTCGCCATTATCTTGAAGCTTCGTCCCGAATCGTCGTTCTGTTTGCGGGCGGGCGTCACTCTCTTTGCGGGCGCAGACAAAAGAGAATCTAAGGAGTCGATTACCAAAGGCTTCAACAACCTCTACTGTGTGCCATACAGGATTTGAACCCGCACCCCTCCGTTTGGAGGCTGCTGCTCTACCCACAAGACCAAACCGTCGTGTGCGTATGGTTCTCCCGCATAACATTCTTCCTTGCTTGGCGCTGTAGAAGGCTACAATTAGGAGCCAAAAAGAGAAACAAAAAAAGAGCTTCACGCGCTGCGCCGTCTGTGGGAATCGAACCCGCGTGCACAGTTTAAGAGCCGATTACTTTGACCAAGGCGCCAAGGCATTTTCCTTATCATCTATTGCAGAAGAAATCTTACTAAAACAGTGATCAGAGCTGAAGTGCAAGCCAAATTCTCTCCATCCAAGGAAGCAAGTTCTCTCAACCATCCAAGGAGCCAAATCAGTTCTTGCAGCCTGGAACCAGAGGATTATTTTGCTTTTAGCCAAAGAAACAAACAAGGAGAACCAAAGATTGAGCAAAGCTTGAAGGAAGTGGAGCTGTGGAGTGAAGATCCGGAGGCCTATCTTCGTCATAATTCTAGCACTCTCGGCTAGAATCAAGTCGACCTCAACGGACCAAATCATCAGGGACTATTTCTTGTGATATTCTTGCATAGCTCTTTTGATTTTGTTGCACACACCACTTGCGTTAGGAATACTTAGTAAGTTTAATAACGCTTTGTGTGCGATGGAGGGGACTTCTAGCCACGTTTTGCTTACGAGTACTACTAGTACGTCAGTGTTTGTTTCTGCTCCTATTTTAGTAACATCCTCATTCATGCCTAGACCACCAATAGTTGCACGTGCATTGCATTCATCTGCACCTATGGTTTCAAATACTAGTCATGCGTCTGATGCATCTAAAATAGAATCAACGACGATTGTAGCATTAGACGTTGAGGAATTTGCGAGTAAAGGGGAAACAATCACTACTCTAAACGAGGGGAAAGATATGGAGAGTAGGATGTTGCTAGTTGAGCAAAAGCTTGGACGGTTGTCCAGTGTTCTGGATGAGGTTGCAGTACTCCGTCAATCTGTTGATGGAATCCAGGATCACCTTAAGGCCATTCTGAACTTACTTCAGACGCCTAAGGATTTCAGTAAGACTATTTTAGGTAGTCACACAGATACGATCGCAACTTCACCAATGTCTGTTAGGATGGAAAAGGATAAGGGATTATCCTCTCCCCAAATAGACATGTTTCCTTTAGCGGGAAGTATGAGCCGTTTGAGTCTAGCGTCTTCTACTCCCTTGTGCGTTGCTTCGGTAGGTATGTTAGAAACTCATAACCGCCCTGTGGATCTTTCCTTGGGAAAGGAGATCCGTCCTCCTTATTTCTCTGGAGAGGATAAGGATAGGAATAAGGACGCGGTTTTGACTTTCTTAGAGAAATGGAAAGATGTCCATGAACTCAAACATACCCCGGATCATGTGAGAGTAGTAGAAGCCAGTTTGTCGCTAGGACCGAAAGCTTATACATGGTGGATGAGTCTCTCTGAGACTCACAAGAAACCCACCACTTGGAATGAATTTTCCCATCTTTTCAAGAAAGAGTTTCTCCCCGAGAATGAGGAGGAACGCAATTGGGAAGCTTGGGATAAAATTCAGCAGAAGGGTAGACCGCTATTGGTGTATATTTCAGAATACAGAGATGTAATTCTGAAGTTAAAGAATTTAGATGACTTCCATCGACTTCGCGGTTTTGTCAGAGGACTTAACCAGCGAATTCGAAGTGAAGTCAAGAGGCATGCGCCTAAATCCCTTGAAGAGGCGATTAAGGTCGCACAGATTTATGAGGACAATTCACGTTTGAATGTCCCACAGGAAAGCAGTTATTCCCAGAAGAATAACTTTAAGCGTAAGGGCAAAGGGACTAGATCTAATGAAAGAGTGTCTAAGAAACCTCGTATTTTTAGACACATCCTTTCTCCAGAAGATCATGATAAAGCGCAAAAAGAAAATTTGTGCTTTAAATGTCTCAAGCCTGGACATCGAAGCCGTGCCTGTCCAGTCGGAAGAGAAAGAAAGGGTAAGAAGCAAATTAATCTGATTCACTCTTTGGACTTGGATGCAAGTTCTAGTGCAAAGAAGGTTCAGATTATGCACTGCGACAGTACCCATTCATGTCAAATCTCCAAAAACATGTGGCAATCTCAAGAGTTTGGTCCACATGATTTGGTCAAGTTGCATGGATCAGTAAAAGGACACACCATCCGGATAATGGTGGATGATTCTGCTACGCATAATTTTATCAATTATGCGTTAGTAAAAAAACTGGCTCTTCCTCAGGAACCATCTCCTCATAAATACATTGTCTCCATGATGCACGGTCAAGACACCCGTGTTTGGGACACAATGATATGTAATTTGGAACTAGAAATCCAAGGATTTAAAGATACCTTGGACTTCCAAATAATGAACATGGATCGGGTAGATCTCGTTTTAGGGAGAGAGTGGCTATGGAGTCTAGGTCCTTCATTGACCAGGTGTTATTTTACAAATACTTTGGAATTCCAGCGTGACGGTGTAGTGTATAAAATCAAGGGTGAGCATGATGTTCCAAGTATCCCTTTGATATCATACACTGAACTTCAGAAACTTGTCAATAAAGAAGCCAGGACTCAAGCTTTTCTTGTCCTTGGCACCGATGTAATAGATTCTGATAATATAAATCAAGTTTCTTATGTCTCGTCCTTTATTCCTCGAGAAGTTCATGTTAAATTTAACAATTTAATGAAGGAATTTAAAGATGTGTTCCCTAAGGAACTCCCCTACGGCTTGCCACCCTCTCGTGGAAACATTGATCACAGTATAGATCTGTTTCCGAGTACCAAGCCAAAATCTCAAAACCCATACCGCCTCCCCTATGTCCAGAATCAAGAAGTAGAAAATCAAATCCAAGAGTATTTGGATAAAGGATTTATCCGCCCAAGCCAGTCTCCATGGGCAGCACCCATCCTTCTAGTGAAAAAGAAAGATGGAACTATGAGGCTGTGCGTAGATTATAGGGCGTTAAACAATCTTACGATAAAGAACAAGTATCCCATGCCACTAGTCGAAGATCTTTTCGATAGTTTAAAAGGGGCTACAGTCTTTTCTAAGATTGATTTACGCCAAGGTTATCATCAGATCAGGATCAAAGATGATGATATTCCTAAAACAGCTTTTCGAACAAAGTTTGGTCACTACGAGTTTTTAGTGATGCCGTTCGGGTTGACAAATGCACCCGCAACATTTATGACTTTGATGAATCAAGTGCTGAAGCCGTATCTGGGAAAATTTGTTGTAGATTTTCTCGATGATATTCTGATCTACAGTAAAGATCATGAAAGTCACTTAGAGCACTTGAAAAAAGTTTTTCAACTTCTTCGCGATAATAAACTTTACGGTAAAGAGTCAAAATGTGAATTCTTTACCCCAGAAGTAAAGTATTTAGGTCATATTATTTCCGCGGAAGGAATCAAAGTTGACCCTGAAAAGGTCCAAGCGATTCTTGAATGGCCTGAGCCCAAGACGGTTCGAGAATTACAAAGTTTTCTCGGATTGGCAGGATATTATCGGAAGTTTGTGGCTAGATATGCCAAGATTGCAGTACCTTTGACTGATCAACTCAAAGGGAAGCATCAGAAGTTAAATTGGAAAGAAGAGCAAGCAAAGAGTTTTCAAGAACTGAAACTTGCTTTAGCTTCGGCCCCGGTTCTACAAATTGTAGATCCGAACAAGCCTTTCCAATTAGAGACAGATGCAAGTTCATCTGCAGTAGGAGCAGTACTAAGCCAAGATGGTCGACCAATAGCTTTCGAGAGTAGAAAGCTAAGTCCTGCTCAGCAAAATTACTCTACCTATGAGCGAGAGATGTTCGCTATTATCAATGCTCTGAAGAAATGGCGCCATTATCTATATGGATCAAAGCTGACCATAGTTTTTGATCAAGAGAGCATAAAGTGGTTTGCAAACCAACCTGATCTAAGAGGTAGAAAAGCGAGGTGGGCCGAGCAGTTGCAAGAGTTCGATTACGAACTCAGGTATAGAAAAGGAAAGTTCAATGCAGTGGCAGACGCCTTAAGTCGGATGCCTATGCTGAACAACCTAAGTTTTGTACAAATTCAAAGTGAATTTATTTCAACTTTGAAAGGAAGTTGCAAAGAGGATCCAAGCTTCAGTCAAGCATGGAAAGCAGCTGAACAAGATAAACAAAATGAAGCAAGTACTTCTGAAAGAAAGTTTAAACACTATTCTCTCCAAGATGAATATTTGCTTTATAAAGGTAAGGTTTGTGTTCCAAGTACCTTGGACATACGAAATCAAGTACTTTTCGAATGCCATGATGCTCCAAGTGCAGGACATCCTGGTATTAACAGAACCTATGAGTTAGTAAAAAGACATTTTTATTGGCCTAGTTTACATCGAGATGTGCAAAACTATGTATCTAAGTGCCATAAATGTCAAGTAAATAAATTTGAACGACTTAAAGTTGGAGGATTGCTGCATCCATTGGAAATTCCCAAAGGAAAGTGGGAAAGTATTTCCATGGATTTCATTTCTGGATTACCCCGCACTCAGAAGGGCTTTGATTCAGTTTGGGTTGTAGTTGATCGATTGACTAAACTTGCTCAGTTTATTCCAGTCAAGACTACTTATAAGACTCCAGAACTTGCAAAAATATTTGTAAATCAACTTTATAGACTCTATGGTCTTCCAGTAGACATAGTTTCTGATAGAGATGCTCGATTTACAAGTCATTTTTGGCGAGCAGTCTTTAGTAGACTTGAAACTAAACTAAGTTTAAGTACAGCTGAACATCCCCAGACGGATGGACAGACAGAGAAAGTCAATCAGATATTGGAAGACATACTTAGAGCTTATGTTACTTCCAAACAGACTGACTGGGAAGATTATCTTCCATTAGCTGAATTTGCCTATAATAGTGCCAAGAATTCATCAACTGAATTTAGCCCATTCATGTTGATGTATGGTTTCCAGCCTAGATCTCCTTATGCAGTAGGACTTCATAATGAACGAGTTCAAGCAGCTCAAGAGTTCCTTCAAGACTTGAACTTTAAGCTCAAGTTAGCTAAAGAAAACCTAAAGAAAGCTCAAGATCGTGCAAAGGCTTATGCCGATCCGAAGCGTAGAGATGTTAGTTTTCAGGTTGGTGATCAAGTTTATCTTCGTATTCCTGAAAGATCGGAAAAATTCAAGACTGGTCAATGTGCCAAGTTGTCACCTAGGTATTGCGATCCTTTTCCAATCACCAAGAAAGTTGGTTTGTGGGCTTATGAACTACAACTTCCAGATGATAGTTGGATTCATCCAGTGTTCCATGCTAGTCGACTTAGGAAGAGTCTAACAGATTCAGATAATCTAGTTGGACAACAAGTTATACTTCATATTCCAGTAAATGAAACAGTTCCTCATGAACCTGAAAGGATACTTCGCACCCGAGATAAACGTACAAGAAGCCACTTGTATGAAGAGTGCTTAGTAAAATGGAAGGATGGAACTGAAGAAAATTCAACATGGGAAAAAGTTTCCACAATCCAACGACGTTTTCCAGCTTTCAAGTTTTAAGTTGGTCCCAACTAAAGAAGGTTTTTACTTTCAAGCTTCTAAGTAAATAACCTGATTGAATGAATGCATGTTCTTCAAGTTTAGAACATGAGGCTCGGGGGTTGCCTACAGTTATATATATAGCTTTATTTTCGAGGACGAAAATCTTTCCCAAGGGGGGAAGAATGTAATAAAGTAAGTCTATGGTCTAGGGATCCGACGGCTTCAGACAGATCTGAAATTGGATACCGTTTGGTCACTCGTCTCTAGGACCAAAGATCTCAAGAGTAGACTCAAGCATAAGTCATGTGCTCTCATATTCAAGTAATCCACTTAGCCTAGTGGTTAAGTCTCATGGTTGTGAAGGAGGAGGTCTTGGGTTCAACTCCCATGGGGAGCATGGGAAGAGAGTTTTGCCCAAAGAGCTCTAGAGCCTTCTAACTCAAGTTAACGTGAGTTAACTTGAGTCCAGTGGACTTAACTCAAGAGGTGAGTACAACAACCACTAGTGGACTCTAGTGGAAGGTACTAAAGTAGTGGTCGAGATCACTCCAGCCACTAATAGACTCTAGTGGTGGATATGAAAGGAGTGGAGGAGATTGCACATGCACTTGTGGACTCTAGTTACATTTGTGGTCCTCATTAGTTCAAGTAGCTATATATACAGGCATAAGGTTGGGAGGAGAGTCATTCATTCATGAGTATTTCCAGTCGTTACGCTGTTGCAAGCCACATAACCATATAAACTTCTACCTTGGAGATAAGCTTCCATTCTTAATGACCAAGCTGAGTAGTTACCTCTGTCCAATTTGTCAATTGATGAAGGAAATCCATCTGCCATGTTGTCCAACCTTGCTCTGATACCACTATGAAGAGATGGATAGGTATGTGCTTGAAGATGATGTACCTTGGAAGATCACTCTCAAAAAGATAGATCAAAACAGATAAGTTGGAGTTAGCTCAGAGGTGAAGAACTTGCTATTTTGGTTCATACACCTGTTCAATGTTTTATATGATTCTCTGAGCACAGTAGAAATTAGCTTAATTCCTCTTAGGGAAGTCTAGCTAACTTAAAGAGCTAACTTTCAAGAGTAATCTCATAAAAAATAATGAACCACACACTGAGAATGATGTTTAACAAGTGATGACATCATCCCGATTTTCATGGGCTGCTACAGTAATGAGACCAGTGAGCAGAAAAATAAACATAACTCCAGATTTAAGAATCCAATGATTATGCAAATTTGTATGCTTATACTAGACTGTCAGCTAAATCAAATAAGCTATAAATCATTGAATTTGGGTAAGTACACACTGAGAAACAACTCTGACAAGATGAGTAAAAAAGCCAGGTACCTGAAAGTGAAGTGAAAATGAACAGATAGGGTTGACTTCAACTGAACATAACTGAATATTGCAACACCCAAATGAAATGAAAATTGGTGAGCATATCCTAGACGTATAGATCTAGCTTTACTAAGTTAAATCACTGAAAATGATGCACCAAGCTCAGAGAAACCATCTCTACAATCTGACTGAGAAAATTGAGAGATATGGTAGTGCGTAGTACACTTCACAAGAACATGGAAATATGAACTCAAATGATCATGAAAATGAAAGTATATTGATTGTACAATACAATGGACTTATTGATACATATGTGTGCCTTGGAATCACACATTGATATGGCATAAAGCTTAGCTCTTGGAGGTCTTCACATAACCACAACTAAGAGTACCATGTATTTATAGTTGATATTGGGAGGCTAACTTCCCTCAATCACTCTCCAATCAATTAGTGATTGATTTGATTCTCTATCTACCACAAATTACAAATTCGTGGCTCCTCTTTCCCTTTTTGATCAAGTGGAGTCAACCACTTAAGATTCTTTCACTTTTACATTAAGTAAAGTCTTCAAAAGTTACAAGAGGTAGTTCACAAGTGAACTTTGCATAGTCTATGACTTTGTGGGACTCAATCCAATACTTAGGCTTGTCATAGACTTGCTCCAACAATAGGATCACACCTGCATATCCATATGCATAACTCACATCATAAATATCTCGCTGGAGAAGAAACCATGTGAACAACTTATCACATAACCATGCGTCTAGCATGCACATAAAACCATGAGCATAAGCTTTCTCACCAAGTCTCCAAAGTGACTAAGTAGATATGAAAGAATCTTGGAAAAAATTTGACAGAGTGTCCCCTGTAAACTGAGCAATCAAACAAGATAACCAATATCAAAACAACAATGAATAACCTGTCACCACCTGTCACTAATCCAACCAAAGATAATGGCAAATACACATGCCAAAAAACTAATAGCAATACATGCCAATACAATGGCAATACAACTCCCACTCAAGAATAAATCCTGCAAGATCGTCCAACCTATCATGAATAACCTATGACCAAGTCCAAGTGAATGGAGATAATCAATGATCCAAAGCTATCACATAAGCTTCAAGATCCACTAGAGTTGTCTTCTAGCATAAAAGCTTTCAAAATTTTGGCAGCATCTCCTCTATAAAATAGGATCTGAACCAAATAAACCAAATAAACCATCCACATATGCCAAGAATCACACTGGCAAATACATATCAATCAATGACCAAATGCTAATAACGGTGACAACAAAATGTGTAACTGAGGCTCCAGTCTGGATCATGTACCTACAAAGAAAACAAAGATACAAGTACCAATCTAGATCCAATCTCAAGTCTCATAAAACGATGTGTAACCGACAAGTAAATCCATAACCAAGTGGCATAAATGAGATAGAAACCACAATGCCATTATACATCCATGATGGAAATCATGATGACATAAACCTCAAAAAGAAGGTATACCACAATGTCATCTCACATGCCAAACATATGACAAGATCATGCTCTACTCTTATATAGAGGAGCTACCACAATGATCATATATGTAAAATGCCTTGAAGTTCTGAAAATAAGAGCTTGCACACCAAAAAATCTCTCTCGAAGAAGTTCCAAACCAAAATGAAACTCCAAAAGCAACTAGGGTTGTTTTGGTTAAAATTTGTTGCTCTGTGTCTTGCTGTTTCAAAGGTGATAACCTCTGAATTTGAACTTTTGGTCTTCAACAAACTTCACGATCTTATTCTTGGCTACGTAAGGAGATAAAGAACACCTCAATCGAAGGTGCATAGCTCAAGATATGCACAAAACAAATATCAGCTGTCAATTTCACCTTCACCTATAGCATTGATGCTCTGTATTCTACAATTTCAGTGACCTTGCACTTTGAATCTGGATCTGTCTTCTTCTAACATTTGTAGAAACTATTCCAAGCTACGCATAGCAAGTTGAATTTTTGCGTCCAAGTGATTGTAGGTTCGTCTTCTACATCAGTCTATGTTTTTCAAATTTTTGGCAATCTAAAACTTCAAACTAGGTTCTGCTCCCTTCTGTCAAGTTGTAGCTCTTTGTTTTAACTACACACAGAACTTTAAAATGCATCAATCCAAGCTTCCTAGCTGGAGTTATGGCTGAAATATTGAACTACTCTTCAGAGATGTCAATCTACACTTTCAATTCTTGTGACCTAAGCTTCCATTGAAGTTTGTTGCACACAAGCCTTCAACATGCTCTCATACCAATGAAGGCCTTTGGTGTGCAGAGAAAGAGGAGGAAGGAGGAGATGGAGGGAGAGAGAAGGGAGGAGAGACGTGCACACATGCGTGGGAGCCTCGAACCCACATAATGATCTCTCTTGAGGCAATACTCTATATATGATGTATATACATGAATATGGGGGTAAGGTCACATGACCCTTACATCCCCAACATTCCATAGCCCTTTTTCTACCAATACATGATGCATTATATATGTCCATAATGAGTAATTAGTACCATCCAACTTGTCCTCAACATCCAACATAGGAAATACATCATTGCTTTCAGCTATGGCCACTAACCAAAATACCGTGATGGAGAAAAATGATCGTATCTCAAAAATTTGAACATAACTAGCTTTTCAAGATCTACTAGAACTATAGCAGACTTTGAGGCACTTATACTAGTGAACTATATATATATATATATATATATATATATATATATATATATATATATATATATATATATATATATATATATATATATATATATATATATATATATATATATATATATATATATGTTTGGCACAAAAGGAATAAATTGCCTACATAGGCACTATGATAGTGCATTCAAAGGATGAAACAAGATCATATCAATATTTCGATGCCATATAGCAAAGTTTTTTTCAACTCCTAGTTGCCTTGAGATATCTCACTGATTTGCATTCGATTATGGGATTATGACTTGAGGGGTCTTGTTGACACCCTCGATGAAGTGGTGATATTCTTTGATACCAATTGATTGAGTTTGAGGTCTAGGCAAGCACACAAACAACACAAGGAAGAAGAAGAATCTTGCAGCACAACACAACACTAAATGAATTACCAAGTGAATGTACAAGAATAATTGACCCATTAGGATTATAGACATATATACAAGCCAGGGGAAAAAACATCTTAAAGAGGGATAAAGTGCCCCGACATTCCTAAGTGTGTTCACACACATCACTACCAAAATATATCAATAGTAGGCTCAAAATAGAGGTCAAAATGGCTCTGAGACTGAAATGTTATATCATAGCAATCTGAGATCATTTGTGAAAGATGCATCCTTCACGCCTTCTCACAGACTCTTCACTGTCGGCCTCCTTCATGAGCTCTTTATAGGCATAGTGTGTTATACTTTATGGAAAAATGGAATGTTATATGGATTTTAATGTCTTGAGAGTTTTAATGTGATTGTGTTTTGATTTAGTAGGTGAAGAAACGTGAGGGTGGGAATGTGCGTGGACTTATTCAGATATATTTGAAGATAGTTAAAGGATAGTATTTCATATGTTTTTTGTAAAAATAGTAGATCCCTTAGAAAGAGATGTTTTTGTAAAAATAGTACATTGCTTGGAAAGCAACGATTTTGTAAATAAAGCGGATTTTCCTAAATGCATGCTTTTCGAAGTGTTGCTCTCATGTATCTTCTATTCAACACATAATGGGAAATACCTATAAATACATATACTCTAATAGAATTGTCCATCATAGTATGTGGGGAGAGATCGTACCCAATCTTTTGTTCAATCTCTTATCTTTATCTATTTTGTGTATGCTTTTGTGAGATTTCATTTCTGTACTATCTTTGTGTACATCCATCTACAAGATTCCATCAATAGTGGTATCAGAGCCTACGTGTGTATGCAGAGGTGTACTTCGCGGTGTCCGTTTGTGATTCGCGGTGTTTGTTTGCGAGTCGCAATCCGTTTGGGTTCATTAATTACTGTCTGGTCCATGTTTATGTTTGCCAATTCACTTTTTTTGTTTGTCGATGTCCTTTTCAAATTCTTTTAATTTTTTTACTATGCCCCTGTGCAACGTACTCATTGTGCTCATTGTTCTAACTATACTCACTGTCACACTATGCACTGTTCCTCTTCAATTATCAAAAATTTGTTTATCAATTTGGTTATCCATTTGGTTACTCATGCGGCTTACTCCAAGGCCTCGACTGTGGCATAGAACTATGGCATAACTTCGACATCTTTGGCTTATGTGGCACTCATGGTTCCCTTGGTTCACTTTGGTTCACTTTGGTTTCCTTTGGTTCCATTGGCTATGCACGAACCATCTCTAACTAATGAGTGGCAATAAGAGCTTCTGTATTTCCCTAGTTAGCTTACTTATTTCTCTAGTTAGATTACATATTTCCCTAGTTAGCATGTAATGGATTTGAACTCACACTTACAAGGGATATGCTTTATCCACTAGCCTATTTTCACTTATTGATGCCTTAGTCCTTTTAATTTATATTTAACATAACTTCTAGCACTATTTTCCCCTTATTTATTTATTTATTTAACACTATCATTTATTTATTTATTTATTTTATATATATTTCCAAGACAAAAACCTTTCCTTTCTTATTTCAATTCCAATATTGCTAAAATTATTTTCACATGCTTAGTAATAGGTTCTAATTCTATATAAGGCCATGGACCCTACCCATAGTACAGAGGATTTTGATAAGTTATTTATTAAATATTACTTATTAAATGTATTTTTCCTCATCATGGTAAGTCATTAATTAAATGTATTTTTCCACATCATGATTTTCCAAAAGTTATTCTATTAGATTGAGGGGTTCATTTTTGTAATCACTTTTGGGTTGCATTATTTCAAAATTTAAGTTCCAAAATAGACTTTAGCTTTGCATGTCATTCAAAGTCACATCAACTTGGAGTTTTCCATTTTCATGCATATGTTTTTGCATGGAACATGCTTACAATTGTTTAGTGATGGGACATCGTGAAGAGAGATGGTAGATGCAATCCAAAGATGAGTAGGTGTTGCTACAACCAGCCTCACACCAGCCAAATGAGACTTCAGAGTTGATTAGTAGACCCTTTGAGCTTCCTAAATCCACCAAAATATCAGCCAAGTACTTTGGAACATGTATCCCAAAAGTTTAAGTCAAGTGAGACTAGTCGCGAAATGACTAGCTCCCAAAACTTGCTATTTTTGGACATACACCTGCTGGAAAACATGAACAGTGCTCTCAACCTGGTAGGAATTAGATAAATTCCTTTTGTTCATAGCAAATAGACTTAGCAAGCTTCCCAATACAAGTTAAAACACTTCAAATGATGGAATAAGCACTAACAAGAAGATTCATCAATTTCTGGAACATGCCCACCATTCTTAGGGCTCTGTAGAGATATACCAGTGAGTAGTAAAATGCCAATATATCCAAAATTATAATTCCAATGACAATGAAAATTGGTGTCCCAAACTTAGACATTAAGGGCTATCCAACGCATGTCACAACACTGAAAAATGTTGAGTAGAACTCGAGATATGACCATTTGAATTTACTACTCTGAGTGAGTATAGCAGAGAACAAAACAGAGAAGTAGATAATGATAAATGTATAGATTCACCTATGATTACAACCACATTGGCAATGAATATTTACACAATGGGAGTAGAATGATAGAGCTATGGAATAAGCTCTTCAATATCTACAAAATTACATGAAGTGGTCACGTACAAGGCTTGCTAATCGCCTCTTCCTTCTTGCTCTTTTTATAGCTATTCTTCGAGGGAGTTTTGAATTTGAATTCAAATGGCTCCACCTAAAAGTGATCCCCAAAGTTATTAGATATTCCCTCAGCTTAAAAATTCGTGGTTTTAGGTAGTTAGAGCCATGAGTTTGCTTTTACATCATGGATGAGGTAAGCCATCTGTGTACCTAAGTCAAGAAGACTTAAGGACTTGTGCCAAAGAGACTACACCTCATTTGCCACACAAGTGCATATAGTGGGAAATTGACACACGCTTACTTGTCAATCCAATCAAAGGACCTAACCAAGTGTATGAGGACATGTGCTCACGTGATGGGAAATGAAGTGGTTCAGCTTATATGCATGAGAAAAGACTAATCCACCTCTCTAACTCACTGAAATACTGAAAGTGTCTGCCGTGATACCACTTACAACAATATTCAGTAAATCAAGGATTTATCCTAGCTCCGAACTTCAAATATAGTCAATACCAGACTCGTTTCAAAGCTCTCGATGAGACGCATCTATTGGAGGTGGTTTCACTAGATTCTGACAACTGTGCTTCAAGTTATGGCCAGAATAGTGAATGGCGGGAAACACCCATACTCACTCCACAACTCCTACAAGCTCACACACACACTACAGTAGCTCAAAAACAGTGGGGAGGGGTAGACGAGAGTCCTACACACACATTCCAAGCATCACACACACATAGAAGATCAAAGAGAAGATGGAAATCTGCAAGAAAGAAGCAATTTCTAAAATCAGGAGCTCTCCTTCTTCACAATGGCAAAAAGTCTCTACAAAGAGTCACAAAGTCACTTATATACATGTGCCCTAAATTTGGTCCGTTCACACAAGAGACCGGCACTTTATTACTAAAAAGTGAATTTCCTACTAATTTACAAAAAGTATTTTACAACAAGTTGGGATTATGCAACTAGAGGACTCCTCTAGTGCATTTACATGGCTTGAGGGAATTTCCTAAGACTTTGAAGAAGAAAAATGTGCCCATTAATTTGAAAATTTCGGGGCTCCTTTTTTGTGCTTCTTTGCTCTGCAACACTCTCCCCCTCTTTGTCTCTGTCGTCCCTTGACAAGCTTTTGCTTCTTGTTTGTAGTTCTTCTAAGAGTTCTGAATACACGCACCCAGTGGTTGAAGCGGCAACAAGGACTATCAAAGAATTTGTTATTTTATCCGTTGTATGTCCTTTGCTACTGTTTGATCCTTGATATCCCGTACATCACAAATCTGGGTTGCTGCATTCAGTCGGGCTGCCACGCACGCCACCAGTGACTAAGAATGTGGTGTTCTTAGTCACCCTCTTCAACTTTTCAGCCTCTCCCCTTTCTAACTTTTGGTCTTCTGATATGTCTTTGTCTTCACACATCTGACCCTGTTGTATTGCTCCCAGCATGTTTACTTGGTTGCCAATGCATGCTATCAGTGGAAGGATTATTACCTGCGAAATATTGTCTTGCACTTCTTCATGGATACTTCCTGGCCCTGGTCCGTCCTTCCCATGAAATGTCCTGATTCTGATTGTTCTTTAATTCCATTCCTCAGGACCTGGCTGTTTCGCGTTGTTGCCTGATGCGTGCCCCTGCGGGGCTTTGGGCAGAGGGTGGTTCTTCTGCTTTATGGTCTTCATTCTTTATTAAGCAATTTTTTACTTTGATCTTCTTCTTCTTCTCTTCTTGCTTGATTCCCCTTCCACACGTCTCTCCTCCTGAACTCTATCGTCCCCGACACGCTTTTTGTGGCGATGTGAGTACGTTTGTATGGTTGCTTGCTCTCTTTGATTCAACAAATTGGTGTGACATATCATAAATTCCTTCCACTAGCTTGACTTCACATCATCCTCTTGTGCTTGTCGGTGATCCGCAAAAAAGCTGGTTTCATAAGCCACCAGTCGTGCATTAAGGTTCGAAGTCATCTTGACAAAAATTTCTAAATCTATTTCGAAGAAGCCAGTGAAAAATGCTTCTTCAAATGTCTACATGTACGTGCTTGGCAAAAACATAAGTCTTGAATAATATGCCATAAGTGTTAAGCGGCTCAGAATGGTGATAAAAAACGAGCGCTTCAGATCCTTGTGTAATGCCGATGAAGTTCAAAGATGTATATTTTGCATGCTGGAAGACTTTAATGACTGTAAGGAGCATGCTGAAAATCTTATTCATCATCTTTACTGCTAAATCAGGTACCGTCGCATATCTTGCAATCCAAAATTCCATTGTTTTTACCATGTACTCTTCCGTCGGTAGGTAGTTATGTGGTGGACTAGGCAACAACGGATAATTCAACCATTGATTATTTATGCTTCCTTGGCGCTGTCCTTCCCAAAATTGCGACCAAGATCGTCTGCGGGGTACTGTGCAAAATGATGGATTTACCTGAAGTACATATGGTGATGCTTCCCACTGTACCCGTAGTGTAGGGTTCTTTTCCAAAAGTTTCCGCTGCCAGATAGAATCAGCCTTCTCAAATTCCTCTTGACTATAAGTGAAGGTATCTTTGTTGAACTGGAGGTTACTGTCAGGTTCTTTATTTGTCGCCGTCTTTATATATTTTCGTGTTTGTTCTTTAAGTAGTCCATATGGTACACTAAATGGCTCCAGAATTTGATCCAAGTTTTTTCTCTCGATTTTAGCTTCTTTCATGACTTGGATTATCTGATCTTCAAATTCAGCAGTAAGTTGGGACACCAGTAGTGCCCTTTCCGGTCGGCTCAGTTCTGCAATGTTCCAATTATTATGTTCAATTTGGATCTCCTGTTCCTCCCTTATTGGCGAATGATATAAGGGGGGAGAGAGAGGACATACCTCAGTCTCCTCAGTAGCCTCTGCAGATTTTGGAACTACTGGTGTCCCCTCAATTGCCTTCTACTCTAGCTGCTCTTGTAGTTGCTTAATCATCTCATCTTTTTGCTTGATTTCTTCATTGGCTTTAGCAATAGTGTCCTTGTGTTTGAGAAGTTCTTGAGCAACAATATCAAGGTGATCAATGTCTTCTTTACATTGCATAAGATAGCGATTCTCAGCCTTTTTCCATTTAGTCCTTAGAGCTGTGGTATCCTCCATGTACCTCTTTTCCCAGTCAGTAATGGCTGTCTGCTCCTACTTGAGTTGATCTTCATACTTAGCTATTTTCTCCTCTAGTTCCTTGATGTCTTTATCTGGCCTTTCCTGAACATCTATGGACTGATCACTTAGAAGAGCTATCATGAGCTCCTTATTTCGGTTCCTTAGGTTTTCTGCCGCCTCCATATATACCTTGATTTGTGATTCTAGATCTTACTTCTAGCATTCATCCACGTCTTCTCAGTCTCGCTAGCCTCATATTTCTTTTGTACTTCCTGTAGTTGTTCTTTAATTTTGTGTTTTCTGTCTCTAAATTGTTGCACTGCTTTTTGGCTTCTTGAACTTCATTTTCTTTATGCATTATTTGTTCTCTTGCCAGCTTTAATTCTGCTGAAAGGTGCTTACCGGTTTCATGTAGTGCATGCTTTTCCTACATCGCTTGATCATAATCCTCATCAGCTTCTAGCATTAATTGTTGCGTGTCCATTGCGGTTCTGATCAATGTGTCTTGCACTACGGGCTTGAGCTGAGCGATGTTGACATTCAACCATGTTCTTGGTATGCTCGGAGCTTCTCCTGTGTGTACATCTTTTCCGTGCTCTGCATAGATAGTCTCATTGTGTGGTTGTCTGATTTGTAGTTGAATTTCTGGTTCTTTTCGTTGCTCATCCAAGTCAATAACCTTAGTGGCACTCCCCTGAAAGGTGACATCCATGGGGGAGGGTTCTGCCACAACCCTTATCGGTGTAAAGGGTTCTGATTCTTCGATTGTAGCTTCTTTAGGCTCTTTCTTTGGTATCTTGATTGACACTTCCCCTGTAAGTGTTGTCTCCTTGATTTGAATGGTGGAAGTCTCATTGATTTTGATGACATGTGTCCCTTCTTGGTTTGCTTCCTTGCTTGCGGTGTTCTGAGTGGGGTGGGTAGTGTTGTCTTCCACCTTCAAGCCTTCTTCTGCTTCATTGTAGTCTACTACATTGAGTTCCTCCCATTGTCCATCATCCTTAGATTCACTTTGGATATCCACATTTAATAATGATGTGTCAGGTTCTTCTTGTGCATCCAAAGATGATCTTGAATTTTCCAACCCTAATTCTCTGTATCGGTGGACTTTGGTGAGCTTCTTTTTAGCTTCTACTTCTTGTTGGGTCTGCTGGTAATGGTGCCCTTGCACTAGTAGATTAATTTGACCTTCCGTATATTTGTGTGTATCTTCCAAGGCTTTGGTTAAATCTTCTTCTGTAATAGGTCTTTGCTCTTCAATCCTTGTTTTTGGAAGTACATGTGCCCTTTTCGTGGAGGGAACTTCCTCTTCTACTTGCTTTACCTCCCTTAGTCTCTTTGTGCCTCTCATTCTGGGTTGAGAGCTGGTTTCAGCCTCTTCAACAATCTTGACTCCTCGTTTCTTTTTGGGAACTATGGCGACCTTTGCATATTTAGCCATAGCAGTTGATGATGGCATTTCTTGCAGGTGTTCTCTAATACCTAAAGCATGATAGATTAAAATGGTCAGAGCTACACTGCTGTTCAAAAACTTCTTATTATTCCATTGGTTCTTAGCCTCGAATAGTCGTTCCTGTATGTATGGAGTTAGATTAATTTGATTGCCAATCTGTTTGATAGCATGTGAGAGTAGCTGGACAATAATCTTATGAGGGTCCGTATATCGATGCATATTAGGGAAGTAGAAGTGCTGGTGGATGAGTGTGACTTCTTCTTCAATATCCACTCGATTGATGTCAGTGAATGTCCTGGTCTTTGCTCCGCGGCTTTCCTCTTTCAATACCGTGTTGCCATCTTTTTCCTATCCAAAAGCTTCCTTAATCAAGTCATGTGTGAATTGAATAACTACCCATTCACCTACTCCATCCATAACTCTAGCCTCTGGCACCAATGGATCATGTAGTGCTGGCTGTAATGTGTTCATGACTTGTGTGCACCTTTGAAAGTCGGGCTTGTAGATCGGTAGTTCAAAATATTTGTGTATGCCCGCTTTCTTCATGATGTCGATCGTAGACGGGAGTTCATGCACCACTCTAAAATCTTGGGACATGATCGGAAATTGATAGTCACCATGAAGAGATACTCCCCAACTGGTTGATCTTCTCTAAACCAATGTCCCTTTGCTTTGGTGATACTCTGGAGAGGAAATTCCAATACTTCCTCTTGAATTGTTGCTTGAGAATATTTAGAAGCCACCTACACTTGTAAGGAAAGGTGCATTAGCTTCAATTGAAAACCTAGCAATTGTGCAGTGCATTGCAGTGACATGTCGTCGTTCTGTCACTCTGTTTCCCTTGATTTTTTAAGTGAGATCTCTTACCACATCTTTTTATTTCTTTTCCTGAAAGAAAACAAGTATTAGTATAGCCGAAGCATTTATTTATTTGCATAGTATGTCCATTCCTAAGGAAGTTGAAGCTATGACCTAATCCCCAATGGAGAATGTGCACCACTAACTTCATTATGTACATCAAGTGCCGAATGCTTGGCCTTGTAATGTGGCCCTATTATGCATACTTTAGGTGCATTCGATACTTCATGAGTGCAACTGGAATCTTCATTGTTCCGATGGTCCACTCCTTGCAGTTGCTTTGGTTTCCAAATCCATTTCGTGGTCGTGTTGATAAGCCGTTTCTGTATTTTGGTTCCTCGAGCTTCATATGCTCTCTTTGTTTCTTCTAATGGCCTAGTGATAGAGGTTTTGCTCTTCCTGTTTCTAAGACAAATCTGTCTTGGCTTCCTTGTCCAAATGTCTCATTGTAATGCATCCTCTGGTTTGCTTATCTCTTGCTTGGCTGCTTGTTTGACCTTCTTGGGAATCCATATCTGTTGTCGTGCTCTCTGAGCTTCAATCAAAGGCTTAGGGAGCCATACTTGCAAGAGTCTTTTTGTTTCGGATTTCTGTGAAGCTGACTTCTTGTTCTCCTTTTTCTCCTCATGAGTTGGTGTTGACGTCTCTGATTTCTGCACTTGATCCTTGCATACCCATTTGAATTGGGCCGTTCCTTGATGCGAGTATCTGAGTGTTGTTTTCCACATTGGTGATCCTTCTGTCGTGGGAGAAACTCCATGAGAGTTGGTTTCCTTACTGTCTGGCCGTTCACCAATTGAATAGGATGATTTCACTTCTTCCTTGGACACATTAGGGTTTGAGCTTTCTACTTCTTCTAGATTCGTTTCTGAGGTATTGGGGTTGGAATCATGCTCTGTGTGCTCTTCCTTGAGTTCTTTCTCATTTTCAATGGCTTCCGATTTCGGTGAGGGCTTCTCCCCTAATAGACTAAAAATTTCCTTGTGCCCTATCTTGGCTGAAATGTATCCTTGTGCTAGGTGAATACTTACTTCATTCTCAATGATCCAATCCCGTCCTAGGATCAAGTCCTCTATTAAGTCTTCATCCTTGCACACTAACACTTGTTGTTCCATGGAAGAATTTCCTAGGTGGAGGGATACGTTAGTTTCTCCCATGCATTCTATGATTTGACCTCCGATACCTATCATATGAGCTTTTGTGGGAGTCATAATCGTTTGAAGATCTTGTATGACTGTATTACGTATGCAACTAAGTCCTGCTTCTGAGTCTATCAAGGCATCTATCAATTTGTACTCTCTTTTGCCAATCCCTAGGTTTAAATAAGGTTGTGACATGTAGGCAGTCGTCGTGTCAGACTTTTGCACTTGGTAATTAGCCATAGGGATAGGCTCTTCTCCTTGAAGATACCATTCGTCTCTTTGCGTAATCCATTCTTTCCGTTTCTTGATGCGTTCTAGGGCTTCTTGCCATGCCTCCTCTCTAATCCGTTCTTCCTCTTTCTTCCTATTTTGTGCACCTACGAGACGTGCTAACATTTGATCCATCAATGGCTCCATGAACCGTTTCACTCTACATCCGCTTATGTAGTTAGGAAGAATGTCTCCATCTAAAGTGGATAGATTAACTGCTCCACTAGTCAAGATCCTATTAATGATTAGAGGTCCATATCTGCGCTTTTGTAACTTCTTAGCATGTTGCTTCAAGGTGTAGACCAGGACTAGGTCTCCTTCCTTTAGTTCTTTGTCTTTTATGTGAGCATCGTAATATGCCTTTTGTCTTCTCTTGGCTGCATATATTCCTATGACAGCTTGTAACCAGGTTTCATGCAGCCTCTCTATTTGGTCTAGTTGTTGGGATCATTCATGTCCGGTCCATTCATACTGTTGGGCTACTCTCAAAGTGGGTATTAAAAAATCAATTGGCAAAATTGCATTCTGCCCGTACACTAAATTGAATGGGGTATTTTCCAATGGCAGTCTTGTACGTGACTCGGAAGGCCCAAATTGCATGATGCAATTGTTTGTCCCAGTCAGACCTCCCATTATTGACAATCTTTGTCAATACCGTGCATAATACCTTATTGGAACTTTCTGCTTGACCATTGGCTTGGGGATGGTATGGGGCTGATTTTTTGTGGATCACTAAAAACTCATTCATTAGAGATTCGATCACCTCATTGATGAAGTGCATTCCTCGATCACTTACAATCTCAATTGGTAATCCGAAACGAGTGAATATATGCTCAAAAAGAAACTTGGCCGTGGTTTGAGCATCATTATTTCTAGTAGCTCTTGCCTCTACCCATTTTGTCAAGTAATCTGTGGCTACTATGATGTATTCGGCATGTGACCCTTTGACCGGTGGGTTAATGGGTCCTATGAAGTCAATACCCCATTTAGAGAATGCTCGAGCACAAACCATAGGTCTCAATGGCATGTCATCCCTCCGAATTGGGTATTTAGCCCTTTGGCATGTCTCGTAGCTTTGTACATATGTCTCCACATCCATATGTAAAGTTGGCCACCACAAGCGTGCGAAGAGGATCATTTTTATGGTTCTCTCAGCTGAAAAATGACCTCCTGCTGCACCTGCATGTGCCATCTCTTATACGGGTAAATACTCTCCTTCATGCACACATAGCCGTAATTGGTTGTCTTTTCCTCTTCTAAACAAATGTCTTCCCATAAGTACATAATCCTTGCTCACTTCTTCTAGGGATCGTTTTCTTGCCAACCTAACTCCTTCCTCGTGCTCTCTGGTCTTTAGGAATTTGACCAATGTTTTGCTCCAATTGGGTGCTATTGTTGAGAAAGGTATGGATGCATGATCCTCGGGGATCGTCTCCTGGCATTCTGCACAGTTACTCACATAGTCGTGGACACCCTTAGGCATGTCTGGCTAGTATACTCCTAATCGCTTTAACTCCCTAATAGTTTCATGAGTCCTTTGTGTGTCCTCCATTTGTTCACATGTGCTTGTTCAATCAGCTTCAATTGTTCATCCTCCTCAACACATCTCAGCAATACACCATTGGGTTCCTTATAGTACACACTTCCCGCAATAATGTGCAAATTCCTTGATTGGAGAATTTCCTTTTTGCTCTCCTTATTGATTGAGTGTTGTGGGCCATGAGTAAGTATAGGAATTAGTTTCTCTGCCCACTTTGGACAAACTTCTAGATTAAACAAATAAGTGTCTCCCAGATCATTAGGTACTCCATTTGGTGGTTCTCTGTGCGTTAACCTCGAAAGGTGATCTGCTCTTACATGAGTATTTCCCTTTTTCACTATCACTTCAAAGTCGAACTCCATCAACAGTAGAAACCATCTTACTTGTCTTCCCATGTTAGAGGGCTTATTGACTAGGTACAATAAAGCCTGATGGTCTATGAAGAACTTGAATTTGTTGGCCAAGAGATAGTGTCTAAATTTTTCACTGCATAGACCGTTCCTAATCCTTCTCGCTCGGTAGTCATATAATTCCTCTCAGCTTGATTCAGTTGTCTACTCACATAGGCAATTGTCTTCCCATGTTAGAGGGCTTATTGACTAGGCACAACTACTAGTGGCGATACCCACTTGGTGTGTTCTATTTCATATATGAATCCTACCGCTAGTAGCTTGTCTATTTCTTCCTTAATTTTAGCAGCATAGACCTCATTGTATGTATAAGGGCGTTGTTTTGATGGTTTTGCATCTGCCATCATTGGTATTCTATGAGAACAAATCGAGGGTTCCACGCCCTTGAGATCCTTATATGTCCATGCAAATACGTCTGGATATTCTGAGATCAATTGTATTAATTCTTCTTCCTCCTCCATTGACACATCTTTACCTATGTATGTACATCTTTCTTCTCCATCTTCCACTGTTACTATGATCTTCTTTGTTTGTTCTTTGTTGTCGTATGCTTCTCCTTCTCGAGCCTCTCTCTTAGGCATTTGAATGGCTATCTTTCGCTCTTCTACTTCATACCTTTTAAAATGCTCTCGAACCTCAAATAGGTCGGGATTTGGTCCAATTTTACTCATTCTTTCCTCTTGCTCTTGTACTCTGGGAGCGGCTTCTATTGCCAAAATCTTGGTTGGTTTCTGCTTCTCTTTGGTTCGAATGGTATCTAGATAGCTCTCTTCTTAATCAAATTCAGGTTCCATTTCTATACTCTCATATTCCTCCTTCCACTCTTTTTCCAAGATTTCCCCCGCTTCTACTTCTTGAAGGATAACCATGTACAAATTTACATCATAGCTTTCCTCGTCTATGCACTCGTTCATAGTTAGGACTTCCTCATTCACACACACATCTAAGGTAGCTAAGATTTTCCATCCATCCATGAGGTTCAAAGGTTTCATCAGGGAAGATTTGAGGCATGTACCTTGGATCCTCTACCGGTCGGTGGTTAGGATGTCCTATTGGCCACAGCTACCTTTTATTATCCTCCTTCTTGGCTTCTTTACACATCCATAACTGAGTGTCCTCATACTTCCAAGATTGATCGCTTGATCCAGTGCTATGAATTGATAGGTCATCTTCCTCCTTGTGTATGGGATTCCATTGTAGTGGAGGGACATCTCGATATGAAAATGTATGCAAGTTTATCTAGTGGTATTCCCTTGATGTTGCAGGTATAATGAATCTCTTCCCCAATCTTGCACTACCCGCATTTGCCTCATGAAAGGTCGTCCTAATATCATCTCGTAGTTGTTAGCCTTTTCAAATTTACAGATGGCTAATGTGTATTCAAAACTCAACTCCACATGTGGTTAATTTGATCCTTTCTAATATTCCCAAGGGTTTCTCTACATGACCGTCTGCTAATTGGAGCTTCATGTGTGTGGGCCGTAAGGCAGGCCTTCCCCATTTCTCCCAAATCTCCTTGGTGGCAATTCCTACTCCTGCTCCTGTGTTCAGTATGGCCTTGGTCATGTACTCATTGTAAGTGACAGGTAGACACGTATTACCTTCGTCTCCTTCACTAAATTCTCCAACCTTATCAACTGGGATTTGTATTTTAGATGGATTTCATTTTTCTTTGTTTCCCTTTTCATCCTTCTCTTGCACTAATTCCAATTGATTCGCTAATTGCTTCCATAGTTGCGGTTTAACCTGAAGTAATTCTTCCACAATCAATTTGCATTGAACTCGTCTTCTTAAGTTCCGTTAGATTGTGTGAATTCTCTTCTGAGTTTCCCTTTCCTTTTCCATGTACTGTGGGTGGTCGGATTATCATGGATTCCTTTTCGTATTCTCACATGTAATTAGGTAAAGTTGAAATGCTCTGAGCTTCTTCTCTATTTTTGTCTAGCCTTGATACTTCCTCATAGACTTCTTCCATGTTGGGATTTGGTTGATAAACTTCTACATCTAATTTGTCAAAGGGAGGCTTAGTCACTCCATTCTTCTTCCATTGTTCTTCTCGGATTCTATTCCATAATTCCTTTGGCCAATCAGCCTCTAAGTCAGGTATTGTCGACATCGGTTCATCTTGAGTTTTCACTCGTTCACACTTGTCATCCTTCCTTCTAAGTTCTTTATCCTTGACTTTCACACACTCCTTGTATTGCTCCTCTACTATTCATTCCTTGTTGTCATATGCTTCTCGTTCTCTTGCCTCTCTCTTAGGCATCTGAATGGTTATCTTCCTCTCCTCTACTTCATATCTTTTGAAGTGATGTAGGACTTCAAATAGGTCCTGGGTTGGTTCAGCTTGATCTAATTTTTCTTCCTTGTTTGGTACTGTCTGAGCCACTTCTATTGCTAATACCTTGAGTGTTCCTTATTTGTCATCGACTTTAATTGCTTCTAAATATCGTTCCTCTGAATCAAATTCTGGTTCCATTTCTATGCTTTCATACTCTTCCTTCCATCCTTTTTCTAATACTTCTCCTGCTTCTACTTCGTGAAGGACTACCATGTAAAAAATTACATCATAACATTCTTCATTTATGCATCCATTCATGGTTAATAGCTCTTCATTTACGCATACATCCAAGGTGGCTAGAATCTCCATCCAACCATGTGGTTCGAATGCTTCATTAGGGAAAACTTGAGGCATATACATAGGATCCTCTACGGGTCAGTAATTTTGATGTCCGATAGGCCATATTTGAGTTTTTTTCTCTTCTCTCTTTGCTTTCTTACACATCCATAGTTGAGCATCTTTGTGCATCCATGATTGGTCGCCTCAACCTGCACTATGAATTGAAAAGTCGTCCTCTTCCTTGTGTATGGGATTCCATTGTAGTGACGGTACGTCTCTATATCAGAATGTATGCAAATGTATCTTGGTAGTAGTTCCTTGATGTTGTAGGTATAAAGCGTCTCTTCCCTAGTCTTGTACTACCCTGAGTTGTCTCATGGACGATCATCCTAGTATCATTTCATAGTTATTCAATTTTAGAAATTGACATACAACTAGTGTTTGATCAAACTCCACTCCGTAGGTAGTTAACCTAATTCTCTTCAGTATTCCAAGGGGTCTCTCTACATGGCCATCTGCTAATTGAAGCTTCATATTGTTGGAGAATTCCTCTCCTACTCGCAACGGAAAGTGTAGAAGAACTTCTCAGGATCAAGACTCTTGCCAACAGTAGAACCTTCAAATGAAAACTGGTACCAACTGAAATATCCAATGAACTTGAAACTTTGGTCACTCAAATTAGACACCTAGAGCTTTCAAATGAGATATCAAACACTCAATTTGGAGTAGGTTTGAGTTGGAAACTATTTGATTCAAAACAGACTACCTGTCCACTCAGTTATGTTGAAAACTGGACTTCACTAAAACCTGAATAACTCACAGAGCATAAAGAATTTCATAAAACTGTTCTAGATAGAGGAAGTACTTGAGATAAGCTTTCCAACGAATGTTTAACACTAAAATTGGATACATATATTGAGAGATATGACTCTTACAAGTAGACTACCCAAAAATGGGTGTGCGGCTGGACATACTCTATGAGAGTAAACTGAACGAAATGACTCAAAACAAATGAAGTAGCTACAAGGGGGCTTCCACGCCTTCTTCCTCTATTCTTGAGTGTCCTCCCTTGCCTCTTTTATAGCCAAGTGACCAAAAACTCTCATGATGAGTTTGAGAGCTCTTCTCCATCATTTCTCCACTACTTTGGACAACCACTCCTCTTACACTTTAGCTTTTGGATTTGATTCTCTTTTGAATGATTCTCTTTTGGCCTCCACTACTTGCTGAAGTAAATGCTTCTAATTTTCATTTTTGTATTTTCCTTCTACTTGAAGAAAATCCTTTTTGCAAAAATATATACGATCTTACTTCTTTATTTTTAACACTCCCCCTCAAGCTCACATGTGAGCTTGCACCTTCAGCCATATCCTGCAAGTTGATGTCGTCCTTGAACCTCTTGAGCTTAGAAGGATCTAGGGACTTTGTAAGCATGTCTGCAACCTGGTCATTAGTTCCAATGAACTTTATATCCACATCTTTGCTCAAAACTTTTTCTCGAACATAATGATAATGCACTTCTATGTGCTTGCTTCGTGCATGAAACATTGGATTGTTTGTCAAGTGAATGCTTGACATGTTGTCACCATAAATTGGAATGGTCTCCACCTGCACATCAAGATCAGCCAAGAGCTTCTTAATCCACATAGCTTCACAAGTTGCAAAGGCTAAACCTCTATATTCAGCTTCTGTAGATGATAGTGCAACAGTAGGTTGCTTCTTTGAGCTCCATGTGATAGGTTTGCTTCCTATCATGAACACATAACCTGAAGTGGATCTTCTATCTTCCTTCGAACCAGCCCAATCAGCATGACTGAAGCCTTTTACCTGCAATTCTTCATCATATCTATAAAACAAAGCATGATTGACTGTGTGCTTCACATATCTTAGCACTCGTTTGGCTGAATTTAAATGTTCACTTGTTGGAGCTTGCATAAATTGAGAAAGAACTCCAACAATATAACACAAATCTGGTCTTGTGATCGTAGCATAGATCAACGAACCTATAATACTCCTGTATGTAGTTACATCATGTAACTTCTCTCCATCATTTGAGCATAGCTTCACATTTTTGTCCATAGGTTAAGTGAGTGGTTTGCATTCACTCATTCCAAATCTGAAAAGAACATCCAATAGGTACTTTCTTTGCATCAAGTAAATGCCATCTTTCCCATAGACTATCTCAATGCCTAAAAAGTATTTCAGATCACCCAGCTCTGAAATTTTAAACTCCTTACCGAGTTTCCTTTTGATCTCTTGTATTCCTGTAACATTACTTCTTGTTATGATGAGATCATCAACGTATATGCAAATATATACCTGCTTGCCTTCTTCTTTCTTCATGTAGAGAGAGGGTCTGCATTACTTGGACTATACCCACACCTTGTGAGGTACTTGACCAATCTTTGATTCCAAGCACGTGGTGCTTGCTTCAGCCCATACAAAGCTTTCTTCAATCTACAAACAAAATTTGGATGCTTTTTGTCTTCAAATCCAATCGGTTGACTCATATATACCTCTTCTTGAAGTTCACCATTGAGAAAAGCATTTTTTATGTCAAGTTGATATAATGGCCATCTCCTTGCTACACTCACTGCAATCAGGGTTCTAATTGTTCCCATCTTTGCAACCGGGCTGAAAGTCTCTTCATAGTCGATGTCGTGAGTTTGCTTGAATCCTTTTGCTACTAGTCTAGCTTTATGCCTTGCTAGAGAGCCATCATCATTTCTCTTTATTTTAAACACCCATTTATTTGGAACAATCTTCATACCTTCAGCCTTTGGAACTAGCTCCCATGTGTGATTGTCCTTGAGAGCTTTCATCTCTTCTTCCATAGCTTCTTGCCATTCTTTTTGTGTACATGCTTCTTCATATGCATCCGGTTCTTTGTCTTTGACCACCTGTGTCATATATGCAAAATGCTTTGCAATAAAACTATCATAGCTCAGCCTTTCAATTGGATACCTTGCTCTTGAAGACCTCCTTTCATTTCCTTTTGAACATCGCTTCTTCAACCGGTTCAACTTTACCTTCGGTGTGATCACCTCTTCATACTCTTCTTCACTTGCATTTGAATCACTATTTCGGGCAGCACTTTCAGCTTTAGATCTTTCATAAGCTGATGTTGGTGATGAGGAATGACTCCCTTATCCTCCCCTTCCATGTTGAGCTTTCTCCAAGTGATGTAGAAGCTTCTGGACCTGACATTTGAGTGCTTGTTTGCTGAAATTCTTCTTGGACAGCACCTCCATAATCTTCGCAATCTTCTTCAAGAATCTTCTCTTTCCCTTTGTCTCCAAACCATGGTCTTAGCTCATCAAATACCACATCTCATGAGACTCGTAGCTCCTTTGTCACCGGATTGTAGCACCTATATCCCTTTTGCTCCGATGAATATCCAATAAAAATACATTTTTTGGACTTTGCCTCCATATTTGTCCTTAGTTCTTGAGGGATGTGAACATAACACACACATCCAAAAACTTTGAGATGTGTAAGGTCAGGCTTCTTACCGGAATAAACCTCCTCGGGAGTTAGATTATGCACTCCAGCCGTTGTGCACTTGTTCATCAAATAAATGGCCGTACTAGTTGCTTCAGCCCAATAGTTTAGTGGCATCTTCATCTCGTTGAGCATGCATCTTGCAACTTCTGTGATATGTCGATTTTTCCTTTCAGCTATTCCATTTTGTTGAGGTGTGTACCTACATGTAAATTGTCTCTTGATGCCATTTTTCATAAAGAAAAATCTGAAAATTCTTTGGAGAAATATTCTCCTCCTCCATCGGACCTCAAGGTCTTTATGTAGCGTCCTGTTTCCTTTTCTACCTGTGCTTTAAATCTCTTGAACATGGAGAACACATCTGATTTTTGTTTTATGCAAAACATCCATACTTTCCTTGAATGATCATCAATAAAAGTGACAAAATATCTATCACCAGCCATTGATGGTTGTTGTGATGGTCCCCATACATCCGTGTGTATCAAGTCAAGGACATTCCTTGCCACATAGTTGCTTTTCTTGAATGGTTGTTGAGTTTGCTTTCCTAGTTGGCATGCTTCACAAAACTCATGTAGTCCGGCATCATTGAATCTTGGAAGACCTCTTACCACTTCATGGTTGCTCATGTCCTTGAGCTTGGGAATGTTGATATGTCCAAACCTTTTGTGCCACAAATCGATTTCAGTAATCCTCTTGTTTCCAAACTGAATATACATCACCTTTCCATGCGGTTGTTGAATGTCCAAAGTGAACATCCTTCCTTCTTTCCTTCCTTGAGCAATGACCTTGAATCCTTCTTTTGGATTCTTTATAAAGCAGCCTTTCTCATTGAAGATAACATGATATCCTTTCTCTACCATTTGTCCTACTGAAATCAAATGCTTTGCAATAGTAGGAACATGAAGAACATCAGCCAATACCTTTCTATCTCCAAGCTTGATATCTCCAACATGCTCAATTGTGTGTTGAGTTTCATCGCCGGTCTGCACACATCCTTTTCCTCTTTGAGCTTGTAGCTTTGTGAATAAATCTCCTTGGCATGTCATATGGTTGCTGCAACTTGAATCTATGAACCATTTTTGGTCATCACTTCTCGAGTTGTTGTAGTCATGCTTCATGGCAAGCATGGTTTTCTTGTCTCCTTCACTTGATGTACTTGCATAGTTATTTTGGCTCCTTTGGTTGCCTCCATTCAGCCTTCCATTCTTTTGCCAACAATCATTTGCATAATGTCTTAGTTTACCACAATGATAACATGTTATACCTTTATGAGGATTGTATGAACCTCGACCTCTTCCTCTATTTCTTCCTCGACCTCTTCCATGTGTGTTGTCATTTGAGTTGTCCTTGTCCTCCGAGTTGTGTTGGCTGAAATTTGTATTTTTGTAGCTTCTTCCTCTTCCTCTCGAGCCTCCTCTTGAGTTCCTTCCTCTACCTCTTCCTACATATAACATTTGACTATGGCTATCCTTACCTTTGTTGCCTTCTCCTTGTTGAGCAACCTCTTCAGCCACGAGATTTGGTATAATCTCGTTGAATGTTGGAAGAGGATCTCTATAAAGAATGTTTGTGATGAGGGGCTTCCACTTTTCTTCACTCCTCAAGCCATTGAGGGCTGTTTGGACGATGTCTTCCTCTTCTATCTTGCATCCAACTGATGCTAGCTGATCTCGAAGCTCCTTGATCCTCAATGTATACTCACTAATGCTTTGGATTGAGCTTTTCTTCATGTTGTTGAGCTTGTTCTTGAGTTGCATCCTCCGAGATGTTGGTGCAGACCAATCACCAATTGAAGTTTGAAAGACAAAAAGATGGAGATAAGATCAAGTCTTGAAGCAAAGAAGAAGGTTACATTCACAGGATGAATGATATGTACACATATGTACATTAGTGAAGACATAGATCACTTATACTTTTGTCTAGTTATAAGCTTGTACATATTTGCCTATAAATACTTTGGAAAAATGTCGGGGCAAGAGAGGAGACAATAGGAGTATGAGAATAGTGCATTTGTAAGTTGTAAGACTCATTAGAGTTCATAGGAATGAGAAGAAGTTTCTCTCACAACTCAATTCTGATTTTCTGAGGAATAGAAGAAAAGTTTGCGCCCGAAGTTTTCGTGTCTTCTCCTTCTGTGGTAAAGCTTTTGTGGAATGCTTTTGTACAAGTCTAAGTCTAGAGTTAATCAACCTCTGTACAAAATTTCAGCTTCCAATTGTAATCAGGTCAAGAGAATTGTGTGTAGAAACATTCATATGTAAAGAATGTTCACAGTCTCCTGAAACAGGCGCAGATTTTGAGTTCAATGAAATGAGTAGTGCTCAATGCACAGTGTAAAGTTTTACACATATGATAGCTCAAAATCTAAGTTGAGAGATAAGCTATCTACAGCCAAAAGGATTTGATAAAACGGGTTCGACATTGGGAGAACCAAAGCTAAGAAGTTACAGGTGTCAAAGTCGCTACTACAGAGAAGTAGTTTTACACATAGGTAAAGTGTTTGAGTTATTTCTCGAAGTATACTCAGTCATTTGATGAGATTCAAGTTGCAAAAGGTGCGCAATCTTAAGGCAAAGCAACCTACAAAGTTTTATCAAAAACTTTACACAAATGGTTAGTCAATCAGAGATTAATCTGCAGCAGACTTTTCTGAGAAGTTGAGTTTTTTCAGAATAGTTAATTTTCTGATAAGTTGATGAATGTTCTCTAAATATGGTGGAGTCTGAAGTTGTTCTTGATATAGAGGTGGTCTAAATTCAAGGTCAACTTGTTCTTTTGGAGATTAACACTCTCCATCAGTGGTATCAGAGCAGGAAGCATCAGAATCAAGGAAAGGGAGACTCCCACTACTGCAGAAATACAAACTTTACATCTTGAAGGATCAAAAGGACAAAGATTGAAGAAAGCTTGAAGGAAGACACATTGAAGTTGTCAAAAGGATCAGAAGGAGTAATATTCGAAGTCAAGGTACATTTATTCCTCATAAAGTTTAAAGATCTGTTAATACAGGTGAAGGAAGATGGGAGATTCTCTTCAGATAGAGAAATTGGATAGAGAGAACTATCCTGCATGGTCAATGAGGATGGAAGCTCATCTAATGAGCAAAGATTTGATAGCTTACATTACAGGAGAAGAAGAAAAGCCACAATTTAGAGATCCTAGTGTTCCAACTAGGGAAGAATTATCAGATTTGAAGAATTGGATGAAAAGAGATGCTCAAGCTAGGAGCATAATTTATATGGCAATCAATGACTACTTGCTACCTCATATTAGAGGTCTTGAAAGTGCAAGTGAGATATGGAATGCTTTGGAGGAGCATTTCCAAAACACTACAAAGTCAAGAAAGGCATCCTTATGGGCAGAGTTTACTACTTTCAAGAAGAAGGCTTCACAATCAATATCTAATTATGTGACAAAGATGAAGGACATTGCAGATGCATTAGGAGCAGTGGATGAAGACATTGAAGAGGATAAATTGGTAAGGCAAATTCTCACAGGACTAAGAGGTGATGAGAAGTGGAAACCTTTTATTTTGTCCACAGAACTCTCATTGGATCGTTTCAATCCTGATTTGAATCAATTGTTAGGACATATGCTAACTTTTGAGAATGATATCAAAGGAGATGTTGACAAGAGTGCAGGTCATGCAATGTATTCTAAAGACAAGAAGAAAACTAACAAAGGAAAGCAACAAGCAAATGAAGAAGAAGGCACAACTAGTCAAGCCAACTTCCTAAGAGGAAGAGGAGGTGGCAAA
The DNA here is from genome assembly GCA_020310875.1 of Ceratopteris richardii. Taxonomy (NCBI): domain Eukaryota; kingdom Viridiplantae; phylum Streptophyta; class Polypodiopsida; order Polypodiales; family Pteridaceae; genus Ceratopteris; species Ceratopteris richardii. Next base: position 28,013,185 of record CM035424.1, on the reverse strand, counting down.
GGTAGAGGAAGAGGCAGGAGTAACAAAGATGGATCCAAAGCTTGCTGGATTTGTGGTAAGACAAATCATTTAGCCAATGATTGTTGGCATAACACTCAAAGTAATGGAGGATACAATCAGAACTATAATTCAAGAGGAAGAGGAGGCAGAAATCAAAGAGGTAATTTCAGAGGTATAGGTAGTAGGGGTTACTTTGGAAGAAATGCAGGTAGAGGTTTCCAAAATCAACAATATAACAATACCTACTACAATTATGCTTCAGATCAAAAGGAAGATTCAACATTGATAATGAATGCAACTTGTGAAAGGCAGAATGAATATCAAAGAGTCTTCTACATTGACTCAGGGTGTAGCAATCACCTGAGTGGTAACATAGCATTGATGACTGATTTGGAGAATAAGGTATCTAATCATGTTGTTCAAACAAGTGACAACACAAAGCACAATGTGAAGTCAATTGGATCAGTGAAAGCCAAGGATGGTAGCACCTTATTGAGTAAGGTCTTGTATGTTCCTACAATTCCTAAGAATTTGATAAGTGTAGGACAAATTGTGGAAAAAGGTTATGAAGTAAGGTTCACTAATGAAGGAGTGTTTGTGGAAGACCCTAGCAATGGGTATAAACAAATTGTTTCAGGGAAGAAAGAAGGAAGATTGTTCACATTGAAGATTCAAGGTAATGTTGGTCATGCCTTGTTCACTTATGGAGGACATAAGATCTCTGAGTTAGATCTTTGGCACAAGAGACTTGGACATTTCAATGAAAGAGGTATTAAAGACATGATTAAGAATGGTTCAGTGCTTGGATTGCCTAATGTTGCAGGTCAACATATGACATATAGATGTGAGGCATGTCAATTAGGTAAGGCTCATAAGCAACCCTATTCTAAGCATGGGTTTATGTATTCAGAGAAACTTGAGTTGGTACACACAGATGTGTGGGGACCATCAAAGGACTTCAATATCAATGGCTCAAGGTATTATGTGATTTATGTTGATGATGCTACCAGATGGATCACTATCTATGTGATCAAAGATAAGTCAGAAGTATTCAATACATTCAAACATTATCATGTGTATGTAGGGAGAATTACAGGACATAAATTGAAAAGACTAAGGTCAGATGGAGGGGGAGAGTATTTCTCTAATGAGTTCAGTGATTACTTGTGGAATGCAGGTATAAAAAGAGAGGTTACTTGCAGGTACTCTCCTCAACAAAATGGTGTAGCAGAAAGAAGGAATAGGACTCTTGTTGAGTTTGCAAGATCCATGATGAAGGAGAAAAATTGCCCAAATTATTTGTGGGCTGAGGCTGTAAATACAGCTACTTATTTGGTCAATAGGCTACCTTGTAAAGCCTTGCAGGGTATGACACCATATGAGGCATGGTGGGGTAAGAGACCTACACTAGACCATTGCAAAGTATTTGGATGTTTGGCCTATGCATATGTGCCATCACAATTAAGGCACAAATTGGAACCTAAAGCTGAAAAATACGTGTTTATTGGTTATGATGATAAGTAGATGGGATACAGGTTGTGGAGTCCATCCACAAAACATTTTCTTGTATCAAAAGATGTTACATTTGATGAGCAAGGTACTTGGTATGCAGGTACTATCAATATTAATACAGATGATGAAGAAATTGTGAGCCAAAGGAAAGGTAAATCAAAGGTTCAGATATTTGATGAGCAAGAGAATAATGAAGTGCAGGTTGAAGTGGAAGAAACACCAAGATTTGATCCTGAATGTGAAGAACCAGAAACCTCAAGAAGTGGAGAACTTAGGAGGTCTACAAGGAACAAATGGCAACCTACAAGGTATAGCTATGATACTTCATTCTTGACTACTAAGGATTATGCTTACATGATTAAAGCAGATGAAGACCCTTCTACATATGAAGAGGCAAAAGGTAAAGAGATTTGGGAAAAAGCTATGCAAGAAGAATATGATGCATTGATGGAGAATCAAACTTGGGATTTGGTTCCAAAACCAAATAGTCAGAAGATCATTGGATGCAAGTGGGTTTATAAGACAAAGAGATTTGCAGATGGAAGTGTGTCTAGGTACAAAGCTAGACTTGTTGTTAAAGGGTTTGCTCAGACATATGGTATTGACTATGATGAGACTTATAGTCCAGTGGCAAAGATGACAACCATTAGAACACTCATAGCAATTGCTGCATGCAAAGGTTGGAAATTGTGTCAATTAGATGTGAAGAATGCTTTTTTGAATGGTTATATTTCAGATGATGTTTTCATGGAGCAACCTCAAGGATTTAGAGATGGAAGATATCCATATCATGTGTGTAAGCTCAAGAGAGCTTTATATGGCTTGAAGCAGGCCCCAAGGGCATGGAACTATAGGCTTGTAAAGTTCTTAAAGGAACTTGGATTTCAAGTATCAAAAGCAGATACTAGCTTGCTTGTCAAAGCAAGTGATGATGGGTTCATTTACATATGTATATATGTTGATGATATAATCCTTACAGGTACAGATGAGAAAGGCATACAAAGCCTAAAGAAGCAAATGGAGAAAGAGTTCAAAATCAGTAACTTGGGAGATTTGTCATACTTCTTGGGCATGGAGATTTCATACACTCAACATGGAGTGTATGTGACTCAAGAAAGGTATTTGAAGAATTTGTTAACAAAGTTTAAGATGAATGATTGCAGAGCAGCACCTACTCCAATGGAGGTGAATCACAAATTAAGCAGATTTGGAGGTGAAGAGTTCAAGGACATGAAGCAATATCAGAGTTTGGTTGGTAGTCTTATCTATGCTACATTAACTAGGCCTGATTTATCATATGCAGTTGGGGTGTTGTCTCAATTTATGCATTGTCCTAGGAAAGAGCATTGGATTGCAGGTCAAAGAGTGTTGAGGTATATTAAGGGTACACTCAAAGAGGGTTTGTATTATGGTTTTACATCAGATACAAATATCAAAATATATAGTGATGTAGATTGGGCAGGTAATCCAGATGATAGAAGGTCAACCTATGGATACATGTGTTATGTGGGAGATAAGTTAATCTCCTGGTGCTCAAAGAAGCAACATACAGTTGCTTTGTCATCTACAGAAGCAGAGTACAAAGGCATGGTTGAAGCTGCAAAAGAAGTGATATGGCTTAAGACTCTCATGAAGAGTTTTGACACTATACAGAGCATACCTATCATTTATGGTGATAACATGAGTTCATTATATCTAGCTGCTAATCCTGTTTTTCATGCTAGGACCAAACACATTGAGATACAGTATCACTTTCTAAGAGAGAAGGTGATGGATAAAGAGATTGAAGTTATACATACTTCAACAAAAGATCAGATAGCTGATATGCTTACAAAGAGTTTGGATGGACCAAAGTTACAGAAGTTCAAAGATATGGCAGGCATAAAGAAGATAAGAGAAACCTCAATTGATGATTGAGGGGGAGCTGTTGGTGCAGACCAATCACCAATTGAAGTTTGGAAGACAAAAAGATGGAGATAAGATCAAGTCTTGAAGCAAAGAAGGAGGTTACATTCACAGGATGAATGATATGTACACATATGTACATTAGTGAAGACATAGATCACTTATACTTTTGTCTAGTTATAAGCTTGTACATATTTGCCTATAAATACTTTGGAAAAATGTCGGGGCAAGAGAGGAGACAATAGGAGAGTATGAGAATAGTGCATTTGTAAGTTTTAAGACTCATTAGAGTTCATAGGAATGAGAAGAAGTCTCTCTCACAACTCAATTCTGATTTTCTAAGGAATAGAAGAAAAGTTTGCGCCCGAAGTTTTTGTGTCTTCTCCTTCTGTGGTAAAGCTTTTGTGGAATGCTTTTGTACAAGTCTAAGTCTAGAGTTAATCAACCTTTGTACAAAATTTCAGCTTCCAATTGTAATCAGGTCAAGAGAATTGTGTGTAGAAACATTCATATGTAAAGAATGTTCACAGTCTCCTGAAACAGGCGCAGATTTCGAGTTCAATGAAATGAGTAGAGCTCAGTGCACAGTGTAAAGTTTTACACATATGATAGCTCAAAATCTAAGTTGAGAGATAAGCTATCTACAGCCAAAAGGATTTGATAAAACGGGTTCGACATTGGGAAAACCAAAGCTAAGAAGTTACAGGTGTCAAAGTCGCTACTACAGAGAAGTAGTTTTACACATAGGTAAAGTGTTTGAGTTATTTCTCGAAGTATACTCAGTCATTTGATGAGATTCAAGTTGCAAAAGGTGTGCAATCTTAAGGCGAAGCAACCTACAAAGTTTTATCAAAAACTTTACACAAATGGTTAGTCAATCAGAGATTAATCTGCAGCAGACTTTTCTGAGAAGTTGAGTTTTTTCAGAATAGTAAATTTTCTGATAAGTTGATGAATGTTCTCTAAATATGGTGGAGTCTGAAGTTGTTCTTGATATAGAGGTGGTCTAAATTCAAGGTCAACTTGTTCTTTTGGAGATTAACACTCTCCATCACGAGACCTTGTTGAGGTAGCATACACCTTGTCCAATGCTTCCCAAACTTCTTTGGCTGTTTCCAAGCTTTGCACATGACCAATCATAGTGTTAGAAATAACTTGTGAGATGAGGAACATCACCCTTCGATTCCTCTCTTCCCAATCAACAAATTGTCTCCTTTGTGCCGGAGTAATGTTGGGATCTTCAAGGTCCACCGGTTGTGGATCGTCTCCACTAACTAAACTCCATAAACCTTTACCTTTAAGGTAATTTATCATTCTATACCTCCAAGACTGAAAATTATCTTTGTCTAACTTCTCAACTTGTTGTCCTAAATCAGCCATTGAAAACTTCCAAGATTGAAGTTTACCTCAAGTATGTTGTGGCGCTCTCTCTTGAATTCACGAAGCTCCTCCTTGATTTGTAGCTTTCCCTTTGCTTCAGTTCAGTTCCAATGCTTTGCCTCTTCAATATCCAAGGCTCTGATACCAATTTTTGGAGAATTCCTCTCCTACTCGCAGTGGAAAGTGTAGAAGACCTTCTCAGGATCAAGACTCTTGCCAACAGCAGAACCTTCAAATGAAAACTGGTACCAACTGAAATATCCAATGAACTTGAAACTTTGGTAACTCACACTAGACACCTAGAGCTTTCAAATGAGATATTAAACACTCAATTTGGAGTAGATTTGAGTTGGCCACTATTTGATTCAAAACAGACTACCTGTCCACTCAGTTAGGCTAAAAACTGGACTTCACTAAAACCTGAATAACTCACAGAGCATAAAGAATTTCATAAAACTGTTCTAGATAGAAGAACTACTCAAGATAAGCTTTCCAACAAATGTTTAAACACTAAAATTGGATACATATATTGAGAGATATGACTCTTACAAGTAGACTACCCAAAAATGGGTGTGCATCTGGACATACTCTATGAGAGTAAACTGAACGAAATGACTCAAAAAAAATGAAGTAGCTACAAGGGGGCTTCCACGCCTTCTTCCTCTATTCTTGAGTGTCCTCCCTTGCCTCTTTTATAGCCAAGTGACCAAAAACTCTCATGATGAGTTTGAGAGCTCTTCTCCATCATTTCTCCACTACTTTGGACAACCACTCCTCTTACAGTTCAACTTTTGGATTTGATTCTCTTTTGAATGATTCTCTTTTGGCCTCCACTACTTGCTGAAGTAAATGCTTCTATTTTTCATTTTTGTATTTTCCTTCTACTTGAAGAAAATCCTTTTTGCAAAAATATATACAAGCTTACTTCTTTATTTTTAACACATATGTGTTGGTCGCAAGGCTGGCTTTCCCCATTTCTCCCAAATTTGTTTGGTGGCTATGCCTACACCTGCTCCTATGTCGAGAATAGCTTTAGTCATGTATCCATTATATGTGATGGGAAAACATGTGTTACCCTCATCTCCTTCACTAAATTTTTTGACCCTATCCATAGGGATTTGTATAGTAGAAGGGGCTTCAGTTTCCTTATTTTCCGTTTTATTCTCCTCATTCTCTATTTTCAATTGTCTCGCTAATTGTTTCCATATTTGTGGTTTAGCTCGTAGTAATTCTTCCATGGTCAACTGACATTGTACCTTGGTCCTCTTGAGTTCTGCTAGATTATGAGAGGTCTTAGGTGCAGACTCATTTTCCTTGCCTTGCACTATGGGAGCATGGAAGACTATTGATCCTTTCTCATATTCCCCCATGTAGCTCAGTAGGGTAGAAATGTTGTGTACTCCCTCCCTTTTTTTGTCTAACATTGAAACCTCTTCATATACTTCTTCCGAATTGTTGGATGGTCCTCCTCAACATCAAATTCCTCAAAGGATGGTCTTGAATTCCCATTCTTTTTCCATTCGTCTTCTTGAATCTTAGTCCACAAATTTTGTGGCCAATCATCTTCTATCCCAGGGATTATAGAAAGTGATTTGCCCCGAGTGCTCTATTGTTCTTCCTTTCTATCTTCCTTGTTAGGTGTTCCTGTTGGTTTCTGATCATTCCTTTTAAAAAACTCATTGTATTGATCCTCAAATATTCTTGTCTCTGGTAGGATTGGGATAGTTTTCTCCAGAGTGGCTTGGGCTACCTCAATGAGCTTCCTACATATCACCAATCTTTCCTTCTCTAATTCCCCTTGTGGGTAAAGTTTCTCATGCTGCTCTATGTTTGGTCCAATCGTGATTCTAGCTTGGTAAGCTTTCACCCACATGTCCAGGTCATCTCGTCTTGGGTCTGCTAAGATTGATCCTGGTTTGATTAGTTCGTGTGTATGAGACGTAAGTGGTGTATCCTCTTGTATTTTCGGTTTCTCAGGTTTCTTACTGCTTTTCATGTTCTTCTTGTCCTCCTTACTTTTGTTTTTCATCCATTTGTTTTTAAGTTTTTCCCTTTTGTACTTCCAACTTTGGGTCTTCTTTGTTTGGGTACTCTCACGTGGGTCTTCAAAATCTTCCACTACTTGTATTTTGGGTTCTAGGTTTTTATTTTTTTCTTGTTCAAAATCTGCTTTGGCTTGCACTCGTGTGATAGCTTTTAGTGGTACTCTATACTCCTTATCACTGCCTGATGATTCAATTACTTCAATCACATTGATTTGTGTTATGTTATGAGTCTTATTTGATTCTTTGGACAATCTCTAAATAGGTGTTCCTTTCCACATTCATTGTAGTACCCTTCCCAAGTCCTAGCAGGTGGTGGGTTATATGCAAGAGTGCATTCTCTTATAAAGTGTTCTCTTCCACATCTATCGCATGGTCCTTTTGGCACAAATGGTCTAATGGGTGGTCTCATGGGTGTTGGTGCCTTGGGTGTGGTGTACATTAGGGTTGCAAACTCTGGCCCATAGGTGTTGTCATATCCCTCATAACCATAGTACTATAGGTCATAAGTTTGGTCATACTCCGCTAGACTAGTGTTATAGGGGTAGTATTCTCCTTGGCTTTTCTCATATCCTGGATTTGTTGTCTTTGTGCTAGCTAATGGTGTAGCTAGAACTATGACTCTCTCCATGTTTTCCTCTAGTTGAGCGTATTTAACTGACACTACGTTCTGTCGAAGGGGTGTGTTGCAAAGAAAAGAGGCACAAAAGAGGAGCCCAAAATTTTCAAATTGATGGCAAAGAAATTCTTCTTCAAAATCCTAGGAAAATCCCTCGAAGCTATGTAAATACACTAGAGGAGTCCTCTAGATGCATAAACCCCAAATCATTGTAACATAATTCTTGTAAAATAGTAGGAAGTTAGAGATTAGTCAATAAAGTGCCAGTCTCTTGTGTGAAAGGAACATTTTTAAGGCACATGTATATAAGTCACTTTGTGACTCTTTGTAAGGACTTTTTGCCATTGTGAAGAGGAGAACTAAAATTTCGAATTTGCTTCTTCCCTACTGATTTTCATCTTCTATATGATCTTTTGGGTGCATGTGATGCTTGAAATGTGTGTGTAGGACTGTTGTCTATCCCTTCCCATCACTTTTGAAAGACTATAGTGTGTGTGTGAGCCAATACGAGTTGTGGAGCGAGTAGTGTTTCCCACCATTCACTATTTTGGCCATAACCTGCTATTGCCCATATTTGAAGTTCAGACTTGGGAGAAACATTCAAATTTGTGCTTACTACTATAAGTTGTATCTTCACAGACATTTCCAAAGATTTAGTGAGTTGGAGAGGTAGTTTAGTCTTTTCATATGCATTGTAGGTGAGCCACTTCACTTTCCATCATGTGTGCACATGTCCTCATACACTTGGTTCATGTGGTTCTTCGGATTGATAATTAAACATGTATCGATCCATCACTATATGCACTTGTGGGGCAAATGAGATTTAGTCTCTTTGACATAAGTCCCTAAGACTTTACGACCTAGGTACACATGTTTTTGGTGCCATTGCCGAGGAACAATCCCAACCAAGGAATCATACTTGTAGAGAGGAGTTGGGAGCATATAGTTGGGTTGAGGCATACTTGAAGGTAAGCCACACAAGTTTTTGATAGCAAAATCACTTCATAACCACCACCACACCTGTAACTACACCCAGAGGCAAATCAATAGTGACTTGAGTCTTGAGAGGAGATTTGATACCTCAAGATGATTACCTATTAGAGGTCTACTTGATCCATGGATCGGACTTATTGTTACAAACTCACTCACCCACACAAGGACAGAAGGAAAGCCTGGCTACTTTATATGAGTTAAAAGATCCTGAAGAGGAGTCTAGAGTCACATACCTAGACAAGAACCAAATAAGGTATTGGTCAGTCGATGCAATGGATAGGACTCAATTGAAGTATATGGGGTTGCCAGTATTCCCTTCGTGAGAGCACGCAAATACCTCTCATAATCCCTTTGGGACACAACAGGAGTCAGAAAATACAATGTCAAGACAGAAAAGTCATCAGAGCATTCCCAACCAAACCCATGTGCAATTCAAAATGCTAGGGACACAATCACACAATCAAACTCACCCTGGACTAGGCACCCAACATCGGCCGCCAATGAGGCCAAGAACACCTCTAGGAGTGCAGCCTGGAATGCCTCCAATTAGACCAGCGATTCCTATAATGCCTAGACACGTAGAACCCATAAGAAGATGAAGACCAATTCAAGTGGCTAAGTGTATGAGAAATCATTATGACGGGATGGGAGAACCTTACGATCACATAGCTAAATTTAAACAAGCTCTACGGGCTGAGCAAGTGGATGATTTCTTTGTGCAGTATGAGTCCTTTGGACTTACTCTCACAGGAATGGCTTTGACTTGGTTCCAGCCATTGGATCCCAAGCAATTTGGAAATATTGAACAGTTTTTTCAGCAATTCATTGGGGAATTCACTAAGAGAGGAATTAAACACACAACTCTTCATCTTTAATCCATAGATTCAAACAAAACCCAAATGAAACGATGAAAACACTTGCCCAGAGGTTCAATCAATATGTCGATAGATGCCCAGTAACAGAAACACCCACTCAGCAAAAAGTGATATCTCTATTCTTAGACGGGCTGACAAATGGGGCTTTGAGAACTTTTTTCTACATGAAACAACTTCAGACGTTGAGCGAATGCCTTCAAGAGTGTATTGACCTAAGACAACCATTTTGCTACTTGGGACTTGATAATGGATACCTTCAAAACATAGTTTCAACACGGAAATATAGCAAAAAACGTTAGTGATGAATTAGAAAACTTATGACTAGGTACAAAGGAGAAATTTCCCAAATTTGTTAATAGAGCCAAAGCACTTATGTCTGAACTGCCAGATCCTCCCCATAATCTTATTTATCAAGATGTGCCTTGCGAAACCACTTCCAATATCCAAAAGTGCAAGATCAAGGAGTTAGTGCTCCCCATAGCAACAATTGAAGAACTCATTACCACAACAACCAAGTTTGAGGAAATTAGACACAAATATAGAACTATCTCCTCTAGTTTACCATACCCTATGGAACATGAAAACCCAGTAACACAATTGAGGAAAGAACTGGAGAATTTAAGAAAAAATAACGCCCCACAAAGAAGAAGAAAGTGCATTTAATTCAACTAAGGCATGAAATCGAAGCATTAAAGATATAAAAGTAAGAACACACCCAAGCAAAAGAATTGGCATAACTTCTTCGATAGGACCTATAAGAACTTCATGGAAGTGGCATCAAAAGTGGAATATGGTGCATCATGTGTAGCAAACAGGGCCATGTGGTAAGTGACTTCCCTCTCTTAAGTGTGAGTTGCCAATTATGGAGGAAAACTGGCCATGAAACACATTAATGTCGTTCAAGAGTGATGTCTGCACAAGCATACTAGGGACAAGGAGGAGTCCAACCACCAACAAATGTAATGGCTACCACACCAAGTCAAGGTAACACCTACAACCCATGTCCTTGAGGTAATTTTGGAAATGGGTCCAAAAGGCTAATCATTTGTTTTAGGTGTGGAAAATGCGTAAATCATCAAAGCAAATGTCATCTACCAAAGAATTCTTCTCCTTACTAGAACTGCTAAGATGCTAGAGATCACTACACAGTTTGTTGCCCAAATAACAAAGCATCCACATCAGGACCTCACATTTAGATGTATTCTGTGAGTAAGGAAAGATTTGCCGAAAAAACCCAAAATGCCATCACCATCTACTAGAGTGGTACATCTAGAAGAAATCATATCTTTAGTTATGGAGACAAGAAGAAAAGGGAAAGACCTTCAAGAAGAAAAGTGCCAAGAGCCAAGTACAAATGAATTGGACAAAGAAAAGGGGACACTTGATGATAAAACTACTCTAAGTGAAGAGACACAACTTATCAACACAAATGAGGCCATTGGACATGCACTAAGCATGGCCGAAGAGGAGCTTGAACAATCACACATGGCCCATGCTCCTATGAAATCTGAGGCTTCAAGTCTATTTAAATCCATTAAAAAGGAGGTTAGTATTTATTTAATCTATTAAAAGTGGATGCAAAATTCAGATAAGAAGTTATGTAGATAATTGATGAAGCCTCCACTTCAACGTAAAGTTAAAGGGGTAGCCCCCCCTTATAGATTATAAGATCCTATGACTCACTTCCACTATTAAAGGACCACATCTATAAGGAGTTATAGTGGATGGCGGCTTAGACATTAACTTGATGCTTGAACATACTATGGAAAAACTTGGACTTCAACCATCAAGACCAACCAAGTTCACTCTCATGTTGGCTGACCAAAGCATTGTAAGCCGCCGGATTGGCAATTGTAAATCCTTTTTCCACTTCATATTCCGCACGAACTGAGAAGTCGCAGCGAAGAGATGTAACTTTTTATAAAGCAATGAAAAGACACTTTCGGTGACGACCAGAAGAGTCGCCAGACTGTCTGTCTCTGCGAGATGTTCTGTGGAGTTCCCGTAGTGTGTGTTTGAGAATTCTGTGTACTGTTGTGTCTTTCTGTTTTGTTTGATTATCTGCACCTGTACGGTAAAGATTGGGTTACGATAATGTTACATTAAGTGAAGTATTGAATCGCTGTTCTGAAAGTTGTTTATTGTAAGTCTGTATTACGATAATGTGTATCCTTGCGTTGTGTACTGAGATGTATTGATTGGAATACGAATAGTAATTCTGTAAAGGAGCGAGCCAGAGTTTATGAGAAACTGGATTAGCAGAGTTGTTTTGAATGAAAGGTCATGTGAGTGAGTTGATTTGGGAAAATCAAGTATAGGGCCTCTGATTATTCACACCCCTTCCACTCCCAAGAAACCGGAAAGAGCTTAAATGCACTTCTGACTGCAAAAGCGCGTTTAATACTGGTGCCGTTTGTGGGAAAGTGGCACCAAAATGTTGCAAATTAGTTGTGGGAAAGTGGCAATAGATTGTTGCAAAGTGATTATCGGAAAGTGGCAACAGAGTGTTGCACAGTAATTGTGGGAAGGTAACCATAGATTGTGAATCGACAGTAAGATAGAGTAGTACGCAAGTGTAGCAAAGGTGCTATATGCCGGTTACTCAGTCCCGCGAGTCGTATCCAAAGTACAGACAGCCTTGGGTGGTACCAAATTTGCGAAGGACACCCCCAGGAGGAAGAAGGACAGATCGGTTAGGTCTGGTTATCGAAGAAGTGAAGCATATTAGTAGTGATTCCGGTAGCGTTCCGGTGGAACATACTACAATTCCGGTAAATTCCGATGAAATCTCAGTGCAGTCTGCAGCAGAGACAGTAACTTCGGAGTCCATAGGAACACAGTGTGCAGTTGATCTGACATGGTCTAGTCAAGATTCAAATCTCTCGACGGATAGAGGTGTGTTATCCAGAGAAGTCATTGAAGGTGAAAGAATACCCTGGATTGAGGAAAATTCCACTAATTCCGGTGGTAGTTCGGTCGTGGTTGCAGAAAATTTACAATCTTCCGGTGACAGTGTTCTACTTCCCGATGAATCTTCATTTCGGACACCTCTGTTCGGAGCAAGTTTGCCTACGTTTGATACCGCAGAAGAGGATAAGCTATTCGAATTAGAAATTCGTAAGAGGTTAAGCGCTATTTTCGAATCGGAAGGAGAGCACTTTAATCATACAGACTCTGAAGAACCGGAAGCACATCCTCAGAACTCAGGAAATAGTAACAGTACCAACATGAGTGGGCAACAGCAACAACAACAACAACAACAACAGCAACAACAACTACTTCCACCTCGTTTGGTTCCAACAGGAGTCACCTACACAAAATTCGGTGGATTTCCAGGTGATGATCATGATGCTCATGTACATACCTTTGAAATTAGTTATGCAGTACTTAATCATCCACCCGATCCGGCATACAAGGCCATAGTATTCCAATCAACACTAGTTAATGAAGCCGCCAAGTGGCTTACAGAATATGATATCAACCATTTCGGCACCTATGAAGTGGTAAGGGATGCGTTTTTGCAGAGATTCCAGCTAAAGAAGAACCCTGCCAAAATTTTTGATTACCTACAGAACAATAGACAGAAGTTGAATCAAACAGTGCAGGAATATGCCACCCTATTTAGAACTCATTTGAGACAACTACCTCCGACACATGCTAATTTACCGGATGATGTCATCACTCAGTGGTTTATTAATGGTTTGACTCCGCAACTTAGACAAATTATGATCATCCGTTGTGTGGGAGCTATGACATTAGATGCCGTTATTCCAATGGCTTTGCAGCTCGAGCATAAGGTTGGAGGCTTTACCGAAGATTTGGAGTGGTTAAAAGCCAGTAAAAGTGTTGCAGAGGATCCGGCTAGACAAATGTACTGCACTAAGTGCAAGAATCGAGGGCATACCAGTGCCACATGTGCCCTTAATCAGATGTATTGCGCTATCTGCAATACAACCGGACATTCCACCGAAAATTGTGCTTATAACGCCAAAGTGTAGGGACCAGCAACCGTAAATGCTATTATACAAGAACCTGGGCAGCCGGCCATTCATTATGTTCCACCTCAGATGAGAAATAATCAGCAACAAGGATACAAAAATTATCGAGGACAGCGGAATACAAATTACAATACTAATCGCTGGCAGACAGGAACATCACAGGAAGGTAATTCTTTGCCACCCCCTCGCTGTCATTTTTGCGGTGAGTTAGGCCACATACGCAGATTCTGTAAAGATGCAGCTGAATATGATTGGAGGAAGAAAGAGCGTCAGAACCCTATGACCAATATGGTATATATTTCACCAATAGAAACTCAGGCCACAATGATTTAGACAAGATCTGGTAAGCAGTTACAACCAGCAGCAGAAGTGTTTGAACATGGCATCCATGAACAACAGAGAATGTATGACAAAGCTAGTCCATGGACCACCAAAGAGCCTACAGTGTTTCCAGATCCAATTCCGGTGACCCAAGTGCCACTGCCAAAGGAAGGATCACAGAAACAAGATTCTACCCCTGTAATAGGCGCATCATCTTCAGAATCGGTGAAAAGTACAATTCAAGCAGATCAGGCATGGGAAATTTTATCTAAGGCGTCCATTACTCTCCCTCTTGGACAGTTACTTGCACTAGTACCGGGAGTTCGGCAGCAAATCCAACAACAGCTTAGTCCTAGATCTTCTTGCATTCCAACGACGGCAACGGTACAACCGGAAACTGATTCTACGGTGGATCATTCGGTCCCTTTGATTACGGTATGATACAAAAATCACAAAATTACTCAAGTACTAATTGATGGTGGGTCTGGTGTAAATATAGCCACTGCAGCGCTTTGTAAAAAGTTGGGATGGACGCAAATCGAGCCTGTTCAATTTTTCGTTAGAATGGCAGATCAATCTCGAGTTCATCCAGTAGGACTCGTACGGAATGTCCCGATAACCTTGCACGGTACAACGTTTAAGATGACTTTTGTAGTCTTAGAACTACCGGAGTCTAGTCTTGATTATAATCTTCTTTTCGGCCGACCCTGGTTGAAACAGGCTAAGGTTATACAGGATTGGTCAGCACAGGAACTTACTTTTAAGGACAATCACCGTAAATATGTTGTCAAATTGGATGCTATTCAGCCCTGTGAATTACATGCCAGACCATATGTAGGAGAGCCTGTCCATATGTTGGATGGCTTATCCGATGATGAAGAAGAAGCATTTTTGAAGAACAATGAAGATCTGATTTCCTTAGGCACTGTAGATCTGCAATCTATTGTAGATAACTAGAGTCCGACAGCCTATACAGTGGTGCCTGTGACCGAAGAAGTAAAGACCGAAGATACTGTTGCTATGGAAGAAGCCGCTCTACAACATCTTTTACAAACAGCAGATGATCCAGGCAAACCTCGTCAATTCTATGTTCCCGAAGATCAGTTAATCACCTATAATTTGGGAGATGAAGTAAATCCACGACCTGTCAAGATAAAGGAAGGATTTTCTGAAGTATTTCAAGCAGATTTGATCCAACTTATTCATGAATTCTCTGATGCTTTTGCATGCGATTATCGTGATATGAAAGGTCTGAACCCTCGCATCTATCAACATAGGGTCGTGTGAAGAGAGATGGTGGATGCAATCCAAAGATGAGTAGGTGCTGCTACAACCAGCTTCACACCAGCCAACTGAGACTTCAGAGTTGGTTAGTAGACCCTTTGAGCTTCCTAAATCCACCAAAATATCAGCCAAGTACTTTGGAACATGTATCCCAAAAGTTGAAGTCAAAACAGACTAGTTGCAAAATGACTAGCTCCCAAAACTTGCTATTTTTGGACATACACCTGCTAGAAAAAATGAACAGTGCTCTCAACCTGGTAGGAATTAGAAAAATTCCTTTTGGGCATAGCAAATAGACTTAGCAAGCTTCCCAATCCAAGTTAAAACACTTCAAATGATGGACTGAGCACTGAGAACAAGTTTCAACAATTTCTGGAACCTCCCCACAATTCTCGGGGCTTTGCAGAGATAGACCAGTAAGCAGTAAAATGCAGATATCTCACAAAGTGTTAATCCAATGACCTTGAAAATGTATATGCACAAAGTAGACAGTACGAGCTATCCAACGCAAGTTACATCACTGAAAACAGATTAGTATAACTCGAGGTATGACCTTCCGAAGGTACTGCTCTAAGTGAGTATAGCAGAGAACAAAACAGAGAAGTAGATGATAATAAATGTATAGATTCACATATGATTACAACCACATTGGCAATGAATCTTTGCACAATGGGAGTAGAATGATAGAGCTATGGGAGTAAGCTCTTCAATCTCGACAGCTTCTTCTATCATCTCTAGATCCGGCCCAATCTGCATCTGAGTAGACTTTTAGCTCAATATCTGAAGTAAATGAATAAAACAAACCTTCGTTCATGGTCCCCTTTAGGTACTTGAGGACTCTCTTGGCCGCTTCCATATGTGGTCTTCTCGGCTTATGCATAAACTGACTCAATATGCTAACACTATAGCATATATCCACCCTTGTGAGTGTTGCATAGTTCAAACTTCCAACCAAGCTTTGATAGCTTGTGATGTCTTCAATTGGCTCTCCTTCATAAGCACTAAGCTTATGATTTTGCTCCATAGGTGTACCTGCACACTTGGTATTTTCCATCTTGAACTTGACGAGCATGTCATGCACATACTTCCTTTGTGTGATGTATATACCTGAATCTGTGTAGATCAACTCCAATCCAAGAAAATAAGTGAGTGGTCCGAGGTCACTTATTTTGAACTCCTCCTTCATTTGAGCCTTTACTTGTTTGATTCCTTCAAGATCATTGCCTGTGATAATAATATCATCAACATACACACATAAATAGATCACTTCAGATCCATTCCTCTTTATGAACAAAGAGGTATCCGCCTTGCTAGCTTTGAATCCTTGGTCCTGCAAATAAGTCACCAATCTGAAATTCCAAGCTCTTGGAGCTTGCTTCAATCCATCCAAAGCTTTCTTTAGTTTGCATACATAGTTAGGATGATGTACATCCTCATATCCAGGAGGTTGTGCCATATACACTTCCTCAGAAATCCATCCATTCAAGAAAGCATTCTTTACATCAAGTTGATAAAGATTCCAATTTCTAGATGCAGCAAGACTAATGAGAACCCTAATTGTAGGCATTTTTGCAACAGGAGAGAAAGTCTCCTCATAATCAATACCATGGGTTTGAGCAAACCCTTTAGCAACTAACCTTGCTTTGTGTCTATTTATACTTCCATCTGGATTCCTCTTGATTTTGTATATCCATCGAGATCCGTTTATCTTCATAGATGGCTTGTTAGGTACAAGCTCCCAAGTGTCATTCTCCTTCAAGGCTTCCATTTCTTCATCCATTGCATCTCTCCAAGCTTTCTTGCTTTGTGCTTCTTCAAATGTGGTAGGTTCTTCATTGGTTGAATCCTTTGCAATGTAGATTGAGTGCTTGGTGACCAAAGAAGTATCATAACCAAACCTCTCTGGTTTCTTCTTCTCCCTTGAAGACCTTCTAAGTGGTTGATGTGAGCTCTCCGGTCCATATGTAGCATCCTGCATCTTTGCTTTACCTTTGTTCTTCCATAGCTTTAGTCTTTCCAAGTCTTCTAGGTCAATCTCCGAATCACTTTCTTCAATCTGCTTTGGCTCCTTTGGTTGAAGTGATGGAAAACCTTCATCCAAGTCATATGGCAGCTTCACTTTCCTGTCATCATCAAACCATGATTTGTTTTCATAAAAAATTACATCTCTACTCACAGAAAATCCTTTATTGGTTGCATTGTACAGTCTATATCCTTTTTGGTTTTGATCATAACCAATGAATACGCACTTCTCTACCTTGGGATCCAATTTCCCTCTTACTTGAGAAGGAATGTGAGCATAGGCTAAGCATCCAAAGATTTTGCAATGCTCTAGACTAGGTCTTCTTCCATTCCATACTTCATATGGAGTGGTTCCATCTAGTGACTTAGATGGAAGTCTATTTATGGGATATGTGGTTGTCGACACAGCCTCTGCCCATAGGTAGTTCGGCAATCCCTTTTCGTTGAGCATGGACCTTGCAGCTTCGACAATAGCTCTGTTCCTCCTCTCTGCTACACCATTGAGTTCGGGTGTATACCTTGTAGTGACTTCCCTTTTAATGCCTCTTTCATGCAAGAAGGCATCAAATTCAGAAGAGAAGTATTCTCCTCCACCATCTGATCTGAGTCGTTTCAAAGTCCTACCTGTTTGGTTTTCAACAAGAGCAATATACTTCTTAAAGCAATTAAACACTTCATCCTTGTGCTTCATGAAAAACAAAATGGTCCACCTGCTACAATCATATATGAAAGACACATAATATCTTGAGCCTGATATAGATGGCTCCTTACTTGGACCCCACACATCCGTGTGCACTAGATCCAAAGGATTTTGATACATATATCCTTTCTTATTGAAAGGTTGTCTATGAGCCTTGCCGAGTTGACAAGCTTCACACTTATAAATCATGTGTTGCCTTGTGATATTAGGCAAACCAAGTACACTTTGGTCCCTGCAAATCTGTTTGAGTGTCCTCTCACCAATGTGAGCAAGCCTTTTGTGCCATATCTCCAACTCTGTTAGAGTTTGAGATCCATAGCTAAACAAAGCTATGTTCTTTGTATCTTCCACTTCAAAAGTGAAAAGCCTTCCTGTCTTTTCTCCTTTGGCAATCCTTCGAAAGCCTTGCCTTGGGTCTTCAACATATGCTCCAAATCGATTGAATCTAACCTGCAATCCTTTTTCATCAATCTATCCAACACTTATTAAATTTTTGGTAATTGTAGGGACATACAAGACCTTGCTTAAGAGGTTCATATTCCCATCTGATGTTTCACATTACCTATCTTCTCCACTGAGTGCTTTGTGTCATCTCCTGTCTGCACTTCATGCTTGTTATGAGGATCTTCCAAATCAGAAAGTAAAGCCACATTTCCTGCTACATGGTTCGAGCATCCCGAATCAATGTAAAATATGTGATCATCATCCTTACCCTTCTTCGCTGATAGATTCATAATCAATAATGAATCTTCTTGACTTTGGTCCTCTGCATAGTTATTGTAATCTCTTCTTCCTCTATGGCCACTTTGATAGTTGTTGTTGTTGTAATTGTTGTTGTAGTAGTTGTTGTTGTTGTAGCCTCCATTGTATCTACCTCTATTTGATCCATAGCCACCTCTATTGAATCCTCTTCCTCTTGAGTTCCTCGGGTTCCTGAAACATTCTTCAGTAGTATGGTTAGATAAGCCACATATGTTGCAAGGTTGAGATGATTGGAATCTCCCCCTGCCTTGCTTTCCACCTCTGCCTCTTCCTCTAGCTCTTCCTCTACCTGCAAAGTTTGCTTGGAAAGAGCTTCCTTCATCTTCATTCTTCCTATTCTTTGACTTGTCCTAGACCTTAGCTTTATCAAAATATAAGGCAGAAGTTTGATTACCTCTTGAGGACTCACCACCTTTGCTAATCTTTGCTTCATGAGTGAAGAGTTGGCCCATGAGTGTGTTGAGGTCGGGTACATGCATATCCATGTATAAATCCATGGCTGTTGTGAATGACTCCCACTTGTCGTCTGCTTTGACTCCATTCATGGTTTGTCTTATGATTTGCTCCTCTTCAATTACCTCTCCAATGCTTCCAAGTTGGTCGGAAATCTCCTTCATCTTTGTGACATAATCAGTCACATTTTGCTTCGGGCTTTTCTTCATTGTTGTGAACTCCATCCACAATTGGTTCTTCCTTGCTCGAGTGTTGGAAGAGAAGAAAGAAGCAAGTGCATTCCAGGTCTCTCTTGATGCCTTGACATGAGGTAAAAGAAAATCAGAGATTGAGTTTAGAATATAGGACCTTGCAAGTGCATCCTTTGAACACCAATTCGAAAGTCCTTCCACTTCTTCATGTGATGGTTGCCCTTTGTTCCTCATGGTTGGCATTGCTTCATCTCCGGATATGAATCCATATAGGTTCCTCCCTTGAAGGTAAGCCTCCATCCTTAGAGACCACGCCGGATAGTTGTTTCGATCCAATTTGTCAATTGTTGATGGAAATCCATCTCCCATGTTGCTTGACTATGCTCTGATACCACTGTGAAGAGAGATGGTGGATGCAATCCAAAGATGAGTAGGTGCTGCTACAACCAGCTTCACACCAGCCAACTGAGACTTCAGAGTTGATTAGTAGACCCTTTGAGCTTCCTAAATCCACCAAAATATCAGCCAAGTACTTTGGAACATGTATCCCAAAAGTTTAAGTCAAGACAGACTAGTTGCGAAATGACTAGCTCCCAAGACTTGCTATTTTTGGACATACACCTGCTGGAAAAAATGAACAGTGCTCTCAACCTGGTAGGAATTAGAAAAATTCCTTTTGTTCATAGCAAATAGACTTAGCAAGCTTCCCAATCCAAGTTAAAACACTTCAAATGATGGATTGAGCACTGAGAACAAGTTTCAACAATTTCTGGAACCTCCCCACAATTCTCGGGGCTCTGCAGAGATAGACCAGTAAGCAGTAAAATGCAGATATCTCACAAAGCGTTAATCCAATGACCTTGAAAATTTATATGCACAAAGTAGACAGTACGAACTATCTAACGCAAGTTAAAGCACTGAAAACAGTTCAGTAGAACTCGAGGTATGACCTTCTGAAGGTACTGCTCTAAGTGAGTATAGCAGAGAACAAAACAGAGAAGTAGATGATAATAAATGTATAGATTCACATATGATTACAACCACATTGGCAATGAATCTTTGCACAATGGGAGTAGAATGTTAGAGCTATGGAGTAAGCTCTTCAATCTCTACAAAATGACATGAAGTGGTCACGTACAAGGCTTGCTAATTGCCTCTTCCTTCTTGCTCCTTTTATAGCTATTCTTGGAGGGAGTTTTGAATTCGAATTCGAATGGCTCCACCTAAAAGTGATCCCCAAAGTTAGGAGAGATTCCCTCAGCTCAAAAATTCGTGATTTTGGTAGTTGGAGCCACGAATTTGCTTTTACATCATGGATGAGGTAAGCCATCCTTTTCCTTTTTTCTTTTTCCATTTACAAGAGATAAAATGTACTCTTTTACAAGAGGTGTTCACATGACTACTCATGTGACTTACAAATGAGGATAATATCAAATATATCAAGCATGTAGGCTTGGGTAAAATGCACCAACAGCTCCCCCTCAAGCCTAACATGCTTGGCCTCCAAATAAGTCTTCAATTGTCCTTGATTTCCTGCAAGCCAATCATCAACTTGAATCTACTTAACTTCATACCATGAAGAGCTTTAGTCAATATGTCGGCACATTGCATATCTGTAGAGACATAGGATAGTTGAATATCCTTGCTCATTAGCTTCTCCCTTACGTAATGGTAGTGGACTTCAATATGCTTGGTTCTAGCATGGTATACCGGATTAGCTGCTAGATGTAGTGAGCTTGTGTTGTCACCAAAAATATGAGGTGTTGAAGAATGAAGTCCAAGATCTGTGTACAAAGACTTTAACCACATGATTTCTTGAGTTGCATTAGCCAAACCTCTATATTCGGCTTCGGTAGAAGATAATGCCACGGTTGGTTGCTTCTTTGATGACCAAGAAATGATCTTTGAACCTGCAAATGATATATACCCGGATGTGCTTCTTCTATCATCTCTAGATCCGGCCCAATCTGCATCTGAGTAGACTTTTAGCTCAATATCTGAAGTAAATGAATAAAACAAACCTTCGTTCATGGTCCCCTTTAGGTACTTGAGGACTCTCTTGGCCGCTTCCATATGTGGTCTTCTCGGCTTATGCATAAACTGACTCAATATGCTAACACTATAGCATATATCCACCCTTGTGAGTGTTGCATAGTTCAAACTTCCAACCAAGCTTTGATAGCTTGTGATGTCTTCAATTGGCTCTCCTTCATAATCACTAAGCTTATGATTTTGCTCCATAGGTGTACCTGCACACTTGGTATTTTCCATCTTGAACTTGACGAGCATGTCATGCACATACTTCCTTTGTGTGATGTATATACCTGAATCTGTGTAGATCAACTCCAATCCAAGAAAATAAGTGAGTGGTCCGAGGTCACTTATTTTGAACTCCTCCTTCATTTGTGCCTTTACTTGTTTGATTCCTTCAAGATCATTGCATGTGATAATAATATCATCAACATACACACATAAATAGATCACTTCAGATCCATTCCTCTTTATGAACAAAGAGGTATCCGCCTTGCTAGCTTTGAATCCTTGGTCCTGCAAATAAGTCACCAATCTGAAATTCCAAGCTCTTGGAGCTTGCTTCAATCCATACAAAGCTTTCTTTAGTTTGCATACATAGTTAGGATGATGTACATCCTCATATCCAAGAGGTTGTGCCATATACACTTCCTCAGAAATCCATCCATTCAAGAAAGCATTCTTTACATCAAGTTGATAAAGATTCCAATTTCTAGATGCAGCAAGGCTAATGAGAACCCTAATTGTAGGCATTTTTGCAACACGAGAGAAAGTCTCCTCATAATCAATACCATGGGTTTGAGCAAACCCTTTAGCAACTAACCTTGCTTTGTGTCTATTTATACTTCCATCTGGATTCCTCTTGATTTTGTATATCCATCGAGATCCGATTATCTTCATAGATGGCTTGTTAGGTACAAGCTCCCAAGTGTCATTCTCCTTCAAGGCTTCCATTTCTTCATCCATGGCATCTCTCCAAGCTTTCTTGCTTTGTGCTTCTTCAAATGTGGTAGGTTCTTCATTGGTTGAATCCTTTGCAATGTAGATTGAGTGCTTGGTGACCAAAGAAGTATCATAACCAAACCTCTCTGGTTTCTTCTTCTCCCTTGAAGACCTTCTAAGTGGTTGATGTGAGCTCTCCGGTCCATATGTAGCATCTTGCATCTTTGCTTTACCTTTGTTCTTCCATAGCTTTAGTCTTTCCAAGTCTTCTAAGTCAATCTCCGAATCACTTTCTTCAATCTGCTTTGGCTCCTTTGGTTGAAGTGATGGAAAATCTTCATCCAAGTCATATGGCAGCTTCACTTTCCTGTCATCATCAAACCATGATTTGTTTTCATCAAAAATTACATCTCTACTCACAGAAAATCCTTTATTGGTTGGATTGTACAGTCTATATCCTTTTTGGTTTTGATCATAACCAATGAATATGCACTTCTCTGCCTTGGGATCCAATTTCCCTCTTACTTGAGAAGGAATGTGAGACTAGGTATTCTTCCATTCCATACTTCATATGGAGTGGTTCCATCTAGTGACTTAGATGGAAGTCTATTTATGAGATATGTGGCTGTCGACACAGCCTCTGCCCATAGGTAGTTCGGCAATCCCTTTTCGTTGAGCATGGACCTTGCAGCTTCGACAATAGCTCTGTTCCTCCTCTCTGCTACACCATTGAGTTCGGGTGTATACCTTGTAGTGACTTCCCTTTTAATGCCTCTTTCATGCAAGAAGGCATCAAATTCAGAAGAGAAGTATTCTCCTCCACCATCTGATCTGAGTCGTTTCAAAGTCCTACCTGTTTGGTTTTCAACAAGAGCAATATACTTCTTAAAGCAATTAAACACTTCATCCTTGTGCTTCATGAAAAACAAAATGGTCCACCTGCTACAATCATATATGAAAGACACATAATATCTTGAGCCTGATATAGATGGCTCCTTACTTGGACCCCACACATCCGTGTGCACTAGATCCAAAGGATTTTGATACATATATCCTTTCTTATTGAAAGGTTGTCTATGAGCCTTGCCGAGTTGACAAGCTTCACACTTATAAATCATGTGTTGCCTTGTGATATTAGGCAAACCAAGTACACTTTGGTCCCTGCAAATCTGTTTGAGTGTCCTCTCACCAATGTGAGCAAGCCTTTTGTGCCATATCTCCAACTCTGTTAGAGTTTGAGATCCATAGCTAAACAAAGCTATGTTCTTTGTATCTTCCACTTCAAAAGTGAAAAGCCTTCCTGTCTTTTCTCCTTTGGCAATCCTTCGAAAGCCTTGCCTTGGGTCTTCAACATATGCTCCAAATCGATTGAATCTAACCTGCAATCCTTTTTCAACAATCTGTCCAACACTTATTAAATTTTTGGTAATTGTAGGGACATACAAGACTTTGCTTGAGAGGTTCATATTCCCATCTGATGTTTCACATTACCTATCTTCTCCACTGAGTGCTTTGTGTCATCTCCTGTCTGCACTTCATGCTTGTTATGAGGATCTTCCAAATCAGAAAGTAAAGCCACATTTCCTGCTACATGGTTCGAGCATCCCGAATCAATGTAAAATATGTGATCATCATCCTTACCCTTCTTCGCTGATAGATTCATAATCAATAATGAATCTTCTTGACTTTGGTCCTCTGCATAGTTATTGTAATCTCTTCTTCCTCTATGGCCACTTTGATAGTTGTTGTTGTTGTTGTAATTGTTGTTGTAGTAGTTGTTGTTGTTGTAGCCTCCATTGTATCTACCTCTATTTGATCCATAGCCACCTCTATTGAATCCTCTTCCTCTTGAGTTCCTCGGGTTCCTGAAACATTCTTCAGTAGTATGGTTAGATAAGCCACATATGTTGCAAGGTTGAGATGATTGGAATCTCCCCCTGCCTTGCTTTCCACCTCTGCCTCTTCCTCTAGCTCTTCCTCTACCTGCAAAGTTTGCTTGGAAAGAGCTTCCTTCATCTTCATTCTTCCTATTCTTTGACTTGTCCTAGACCTTAGCTTTATCAGAATATAAGGCAGAAGTTTGATTACCTCTTGAGGACTCACCACCTTTGCTAATCTTTGCTTCATGAGTGAAGAGTTGGCCCATGAGTGTGTTGAGGTCGGGTACATGCATATCCATGTATAAATCCATGGCTGTTGTGAATGACTTCCACTTGTCGTCTGCTTTGATTCCATTCATGGTTTGTCTTATGATTTGCTCCTCTTCAATTACCTCTCCAATGCTTCCAAGTTGGTCGGAAATCTCCTTCATCTTTGTGACATAATCAGTCACATTTTGCTTCGGGCTTTTCTTCATTGTTGTGAACTCCATCCACAATTGGTTCTTCCTTGCTCGAGTGTTGGAAGAGAAGAAAGAAGCAAGTGCATTCCAGGTCTCTCTTGATGCCTTGACATGAGGTAAAAGAAAATCAGAGATTGAGTTTAGAATATAGGACCTTGCAAGTGCATCCTTCGAACACCAATTCGAAAGTCCTTCCACTTCTTCATGTGATGGTTGCCCTTTGTTCCTCATGGTTGGCATTGCTTCATCTCCGGATATGAATCCATATAGATTCCTCCCTTGAAGGTAAGCCTCCATCCTTAGAGACCATGCCGGATAGTTGTTTCGATCCAATTTGTCAATTGTTGATGGAAATCCATCTCCCATGTTGCTTGACTATGCTCTGATACCACTGTGAAGAGAGATGGTGGATGCAATCCAAAGATGAGTAGGTGCTGCTACAACCAGCTCACACCAGCCAACTGAGACTTCAGAGTTGATTAGTAGACCCTTTGAGCTTCCTAAATCCACCAAAATATCAGCCAAGTACTTTGGAACATGTATCCCAAAAGTTTAAGTCAAGACAGACTAGTTGCGAAATGACTAGCTCCCAAAACTTGCTATTTTTGGACATACACCTGCTGGAAAAAATGAAGAGTGCTCTCAACCTGGTAGGAATTAGAAAAATTCCTTTTGGCCATAGCAAATATACTTAGCAAGCTTCCCAATCCAAGTTAAAACACTTCAAATGATGGACTGAGCACTGAGAACAAGTTTCAACAATTTCTGGAACCTCCCCACAATTCTCGGGGCTCTGCAGAGATAGACCAGTAAGAAGTAAAATGCAGATATCTCACAAAGTGTTAATCCAATGACCTTGAAAATTTATATGCACAAAGTAGACAGTACGATCTATCCAACGCAAGTTAAATCACTGAAAACAGATCAGTAGAACTCGAGGTATGACCTTCTGAAGGTACTGCTCTGAGTGAGTATAGCAGAGAACAAAACAGAGAAGTAGATGATAATAAATGTATAGATTCACATATGATTACAACCACATTGGCAATGAATCTTTGCACAATGGGAGTAGAATGATAGAGCTATGGAGTAATCTCTTCAATCTCTACAAAATGACATGAAGTGGTCACGTACAAGGCTTGCTAATTGCCTCTTCCTTCTTGCTCCTTTTATAGCTATTCTTGGAGGGAGTTTTGAATTCGAATTCGAATGGCTCCACCTAAAAGTGATCCCCAAAGTTAGGAGAGATTCCCTCAGCTCAAAAATTCGTGATTTTGGTATTTGGAGCCACGAATTTGCTTTTACATCATGGATGAGGTAAGCCATCCTTTTCCTTTTTTCTTTTTCCATTTACAAGAGATAAAATGTACTCTTTTACAAGAGGTGTTCACATGACTACTCATATGACTTATAAATGAGGATAATATCAAATATATCAAGCATGTAGGCTTGGGTAAAATGCACTTACAGGTCGTACTCAAACCTGAAGCAAGGCCGATTAAACAACCCAGCTACCGTATGAATCCCAACTATGCAGCACAGGTCAAAGTAGAACTTGATCGCCTATTAAAGGTAGGATTCATTGTACCTATTGAGCATGCTGAATGGATCTCCCCGATTATAATCATACCAAAGAAAAACAAGCAGCTCCGAATATGTGTCGATTACCGGAAATTGAATGCAGCCACCAAGTTCATTGATTCCTTGAGCATCTGTACCTGTGACAATAATATCATCAACATAAATACACATGTATATGTATCCATTTTCACTTGCCTTTACTAGCAAGCTACTATCTGCCTTTGATGCTTGAAATCCACAATCATTCAAGAACTTGACAAGCCTGTAATTCCATGCTCTTGGAGCCTGCTTCAACCCATACAAAGCTCTCTTGAGCTTACACACATAATCTGATCCAATTGAATCCATGAAACCTTCTGCTTGCTCCATATATACTTCATCTGCAATGTATCCATTCAAAAATGCATTCTTCACATCTAATTGTGATAGCTTCCATCCTTTACAAGCTGCAATAGCAATCAATGATCTAATTGGAGACATCTTAGCAACAGGACTAAAGGTTTCATCATAATCTACCCCATAAGTTTGGGCATAACCTTTGACCACAAGTCTAGCCTTGTATCTAGACACCTTTCCATCTGCAAATCTTTTTGTTTTATACACCCACTTACATCCAATGACTTTCTGATTCTTTGGTCTTGGCACCAATTCCCAAGTTTCATTTTCAAGTAGAGCATCATTCTCTTCTTGCATTGCCTTCTCCCAATTCTGTTTACCTTTAGCTTCTTCATATGTAATTGGATCCTCTTCTGTCTTCACAATGTAAGCATAATCTTTTGTTGTTAGAAAAGATGTATCATAACTATACCTTATAGGTTCTTTCCTTTCCCTTGAGGATCTTCTGACCTCTGCACTTCTTGAAGTCTCAGCCACATTTGATTCTGGATCGAATCTTGGCCCATCTTCTACATTATCCTCCAATTTACTTTTATAGTCAACATCATCAATATCTTCTTCATACACATTTACTTTTACCTTCCCTTTCCTTTGTATTTCTTTGTCATCTACATAATCATTTGTTGACCCTGTATACCATGTGCTTTGCTCATCAAATCTAACATCTTTGGTAACAAGAAATCTTTGTGGATGGACTCCACAACCTGTAACCCATCTGTCTAACATCATACCCAATAAATACATACTTCTCTGCTTTGGGTTCTAGCTTATGTCTTAATTGTGAAGGAACATAAGGATATGGTAAGCATCCAAATACCTTACAGTGATCAAGAGTAGGTTTCTTACCCCACCATGCTTCATAAGGAGTTCTTCCATCCAAAGCTTTACAAGGTAACCTATTCACGAGGTATGTTGCAGTGTTGATAGCTTCTGCCCATAAGTAATTTGGACAATTCTTCTCCTTCATCATTGCTCTTTCAAATTCTAAAAGAGTTCTATTTCTTCTTTCTGGAACTCCATTCTGTTGAGGAGAGTACCTGCAAGTTACTTCTCTCTTTATTCCTGCATTCCACAAAAAATCATCAAACTCTTTAGAGAAATACTCTCCCCCTCCATCTGATCTCAACCTCTTAAGCTTTTGTCCTGTAATCCTTTCTGCATAAGCATGATAATGTTTGAATGTCTTGAAGACTTCTAATTTATCCTTGATTACATATAAAGTAATCCATCTGGTTGCATCATCAAGAAACAACACATAATATCTGGATCCATTTATACTATAGTCCCTTGAGGGACCCCACACATCTGTATGAACCAATTCAAGCATATTTGAATACTTGTAACCTGATTTATTGTATGAACTTTTGTGTGCTTTACCTAATTGACAAGCTTCACACTTGTACACCATGTGTTGCCCTTCAATTTTTGGCAAACCAAGCACCACTTGATTCTTTTACATTTCCTTTATAGCTCTCTCATTGAAATGACCTAGCTTTTTATGCCATAGGTCTAACTCAGACATCTTTTGACTTCCATAAGTAAATAAAGCATGTCCCACATTACCTTGGACTTTAAGAGTAAACAACCTTCCTTCCTTTTTTCATGCAATTATGTTTCTATATCCCTGATTTGGATCTTGCACATAGACACCATCATTTGTGAATCTGACTTCATATCCCTTCTCCACAATTTGCCCTACACTTATCAAATTTTTAGGAATAGTAGGAACATAAAGTACCTTGCTCACGAGTGTACTTCCACTCTTTGTCTTCACTGATCCAATACTCTCCACTTTATGTTTGGTATTGTCACCTGTTTGAACTGTATGTCCATTCACCTTTGCTTCCATATCAGTCATCAAGGATATATTTCCACTCAGATGATTGCTACATCCTGAGTCAATATAAAACACCCTTTGATCTTCTCCTACTGATTCATGAGTTGCATTCAAGATAAGAGTCATATTATCCTTCTGATCTGATGCATAGTTATAATAATTATTATTGTAGGACTGAGGTTGAAAGCTTCTTCCACCTCCTCTAGCATATGATGTCCTACGACCTCTTCCTTTGAAATTGCCTCTTTGGTTTCTGCCTCCTCTACCTCTTTGATTAAAACTCTGATTATTGCTTCCACCATTTTGATTGTTATACCAACAATCATTTGCCAAATGATTGGTTCTGCCACAAATCCAACAAGCTTTAGTATTATCTTTGTTCTTACCTCCTCTTCCTTTACCTCTGAAATTCATTTTTCCTTTTGTAAAGTTAGCTTGACTTGAAGATCCTTCATCATCAATTGACTGCTTCCCTTTGCCATTCTTTTTCTTGTCCTTGGAGTACATGGCTTGACTTGCACTCCTATCATTATCTCCCTTAATGTCCTGCTCAAAAGTTAGCATGTGTCCTAGCAATTGATTAAGATCAGGAGTAAAATGATCAAGTGACAATTCTATGGACAATATGAAAGGCTTCCACTTCTCATCTCCTCTCAGACCTGTAAGTATTTGCCTTACCAAGTTATCCTCTTCAATGTCTTCATCTACTGCTCCCAAGCTATCTGCAATATCCTTCATCCTTGCCACATAATCAGAAATTGATTGTGACCTCTTCTTCTTGAAAGTTGTAAATTCAGCCCATAGTGAGGACTTCCTTGACTTGGTTGTGTTTTGGAAATGCTCTTCCAAAGCATTCCAAACATCTGTTGCACTTTCCAATCCTCTAATGTGAGGTAGAAGATAATCATTTACAGCCATGTAAATGATGCTCCTAGCTTGAGCATCCTTTCTCATCCAAGTCTTCAAATCTACAAGCTCTTCCCTAGTTGGAATACTAGGATCTGCAAATTTAGGCTTTTCTTCTTCTCCTGTAATGAATGCCATCAAATCTTTGCTCATGAGATGTGCCTCCATCCTCATGGACCAAGCTGGATAGTTCTCCCTATCTAGCTTATCAATCTGCAAGCTTTCTCCCATCTTTTGATCTTCTGTATCTGCAATTTCTATGCTTTATGATAGTAAGATGTACCTTTGATATGAAACTTCAATCCTTTTTTTTTATCCTTCCAACTCGTGCTTTGTACTTCTGCAGGTTATCTTCACAAATTTGTCCTTGTCCACCTTCGATTAGACAGACTTCAATATCTGCAGCAGTTGGGACTTCCAATGCCTTTGCTTCCCTTGTATTGCACCTTCACCTCTGATACCACTGTTGGAGACCTCTTAATCTCCAAATGCTTGATCTATACTGATCTAAGAACACATCTATATCAATTATAGACCAAACTTTACACAAATGTTACTTTGATTTACCAAATCATTCATGAACAATTCTCTGAGTGAGAATTTTCCTTCTTCAAGAAGTCTGTTTCAGAAATTGACTTCAATACCTGCACACATCTTCAGATATCTTCAAACTAATGATGCGCAAGTCTTCACACTACCTTTGCCCAATCATATCAGCCATTGATTCTCCAAAAGAATCATTAAAATTTTGATTTGATCCTTAAGATCAAAGATATGTCAAAAACTGTCTTCCAGGAATGGCGACTTTGACATGGTCAACTTCTCAAGTTGATTTCTCATAGCACAAATCCTGTTTTGTTAAATGCTTTTAGCCAGAGCTTCCTTACCTCCTAACTTAGATTTTGAATGTTCACTCATTCAAAAATTTACACTATGCACTGAGATCTAAGCAAAACATTGACACGAAAAAGTGCGCAACTTTTAGAAGTCTGTCTGCAGATTCTACATACAAATGTTCCTATTCATCATTCTCACTGTAGGAAAGAAATTAGATCATAAAATTCTGAACATAGCTTCATTAGCTTTTAGATTAGATGTGTACAAAAGGATTTCCGATCCACATGATTAGACTGAGAGAACTCAGAGAAAAACCCGTCGCTAATTTTCTGAGTAAAATTCTCTACGCATCTCTCTAAGACACTTGTCTTCAAAATGACTCTCTCTCACACATTTCTTTACATCATTGACTTATATACATATAGTTTTAGACGTATCCCGTGTCTATTACATTACTCCTTATCATCCTAAGGATCATCTATACTCAGATTACAAGAATTTCCACCTATAATGTACATATGTATACATACTTCACTTCTGAGATCTCTTCACTCTCTCAAGTGTCTTCTTCCACTTCAATCTGATCATAAGCTTAATTCAAGATCTTTATAATCACCAATTTGTGATTGGTTTGTTCCAACATGGAGTGTAGTGCAATTATAGAGTCAGGATGGAGAGGCACTATCACTAGTCCACCTCTCCAAGCTGGAGGAGATATGGAACTGGCAAGATTTTTTTGAGTTGTACATAGCTCTTCTCGTACCATTTTTGTTACTTTTTTTTCTTATTTTCATCCCTTATCATGCTTTTTATTTAAGGTTTTCATGAAATATATAGTCCTTTCATTGCACAATTTTTATCAAGTCTTTCAGTGCACGCACACACAGAGTTAGAAAGAAGACGAAATAGGAATCAGAAATAGAAAAAAAACAATCGACACGATATTGGGTGCAATCTCCCCCCGTGTACTCTGATGGACGAGTCTCTCACAGTACACATATTTATAGGTTTATTTCTATTACATCCTAAAAATAGAAGTTACAAGAGGGCCATCGCTTTAAGAAGCATCTTTTAGGAAAAACTACTTTATTTACAAAAGACGTCGCTTTCTAAAGCGAACCACTACTTTTACAACAAGATAAACCTAAATACAACTATTCTAGAAGTCTTGGAATTTATTTATTTATGCGCATCCACTTGTATCCATGCCCTCATGCTTCTTCACCTGCTAGATCAAACACAACCACATTAAAACCTTCTGGACATTTAAAACATTAAAAATCCATTTAACCTTCCATGATTCCACAAAATACAACATGTCTTACTGAAGACACAAGCTCCACGAAGTTTATCTAGCAAGTCATCTATCCTAGGGATACGATACCTATTCTTAATGGTAATTTTATTAAGTGCTCTATAATCAATGCACATTCTGTACATCTTGTTCTTCTTTTCAACTAAAAGAACAAGGGTTCCAAAAGGAGAAGAGCTAGACTGTATTAGTCCTTTGTTGAGTAAATCTTTAACTTGTCTATCTATTTCATTTTGGTGTAAAGGTCCATGCTTATAAGGTGCTTTATAAGGAGGAGAGCTACCAGGAATTAAATCAATCCTATGGTCAAGAGATCCTCTAGAAGGTGGTATTGCAGAAGGAAAATCAGCCATAAAACAATCCTTATACGAGTCCATAAATGACTTATGTGCACTTGGAAGTGGATGTGTATAATCAGTTATTATTCACAAAGACAATACATGATTTAACCTTTCCTAAAGGTTCGTTTGACTTGCGTATAACTAATGAACGGGAAGGTTTGAAAATCATGCATCACAGACAATGAAACATCTTTATTTTGAAATTTGAAAGTAATCATGTGTGTATCATAATCAATGCAGGGGTTGTAATTATGTCAAAATAGCATGCCAAGTATAACATCATATGACTGCAACGGAGCAATTAAAAATGAATGCTCATCTACATATGAGTCTATACAAATTTGAACATTATGCACCTCATTCATAACATTATACCTATTCCCTATAAACGCAACCTTAACCTTATACATAGAAGGATGAGTAGTAAGGTTAAGATTTATAATTAGCTTATGAGAAATAAAATCATGCGAGCTACCATCGTCGTGTAAAACATTTACTACTATGCCATTAATGGTGCCATGCATGCAGAGTAGAGAATGGTTAGAAATTTTGTTACCCACCGTACTTAGTTCTTGCTCTAATTCTTCTTCAGACCAGTTAGGTTCAGTGTCAATAGGAACAACCTCCATGTTGTGTACTTGAGCTTCAATGGGTTGCCTATTAGTAGGTCTCATCCTATAGGCAGCTTTGGTATGACCAATCTTTCCACAATTCCAACAAGTTATACGGGGTAATTTTTGTTGAGCATTCATCATCGTATTTTGAAGAGTGGCAGTTTTGTGAGGCTGGCCAAGGGTTGATTTGTTGGATGGTACTAAATGGGATTGAGGAGGGCATTGGAAAGTCGGTGAAGTGAACGTAGTAAAAGGATGCTTAAAAGGAAAATTGGCTTTGACGGGTGGTTGACGTTGATGAATTTGTTGTAAGCGTCGGAGGGTATGGAGTTTTTCTTGGATTCCCATCTCCAAGCCATCTTCATATTTTCGTTGCAAACTTGCTTCAGGAACCTCCATCCAAAAGTTGTCCGTGCACAATGCACATGTAGATGGAATTGGGAAGGAAGGAAAGACTCCTTAATTTTTGCCTGAAATGTGTCCCATGTGGTAGGACGGTTGGTACTATTCTGTTAAACATTCCACCATAGCTGAGCTCTTCCTACCAAATAATTGGTAGAAAACTTGACTTTCTCACTTTTTGAATATGACTCATCAGAGTAGAAATCATCAAATTGAGAGAGCCATGATAGGAAAAATTGGCCATCCTTTCGTCCATCAAATCTAGAGAATTGGAAGTTCTTAGCACCTTTCTTGGAACTTGCACCTTCTTCTTGTGCAGTGATAATCACTTTCACCACTTTGATTAAGCTACGATCATCACTTTGTACTTGCTGAAGCATAGCATCACGTTCTTGTATAGCTTGTTGAGTTGCTTGAAGTTCTTGTTGCATAAGCTCTCGAGTGAGACCCTAGGTAAAGGTGAATTGCCAAAATCCTCCATTGTTGTAGGGTCCATATCTAGAGAACAAAACCCCTCTTTAAAACTATTTTGGATCCTCAATCTAATAGGCTAATTAAAAAGCTCATTCTGAGAGCTTTCCAATGATATATTATCTACTAAAATCTGAGTTATATATTGTAAATTATGCCCTATTCTTTGATGCAATCCTCTAGAAAATCAACGGGCGCTTACACATGTGTGAGATCATCTTGGAAATTGTAAAAGGAAGAGGGAGGTGAAAGTTGATGTAAATATGACAAAAGGGAGATAGAGTGATAAGTCAAAGAGATGGAGTAGTGGTTAAAGTACTTCCCTTGTAAGTAGGAGGTTGTGGGTTCAAATCCTGCTACCTTAGGGAATCTAAAACTCTCTATTGCCACTCAAAATTAAAATTGCCTCGCATGTAGCCAACGGTCGCCAAGGGAGCCTTGGGTGTGAATGTTTCCAATGTATTTCCTAAGTTCTTTGCCTTAGTCAATGCCTTGGAGTAAGCGAAGGTGTAAGCAAAGAAGCGAAGGTGTAAATGCGGGTGTAAACATAGGTTCTAGTTCAAGAACTACAACAAAGAGAGAGAGAGAGAGAGAGAGGGAGAGAGAGAGAGAGAGAAGCAAAAGCGGAAGTGGATGCGGACGTGGATTCAGATTCGGATCGCAAACAGAGAACACAAACAGGAATCAATTGTGGACATAAACACAAACAAACCCCTCCAGAGTGATATGCGCCAGGCTCTGATACCGCTCTTATTAGGTCCTTGAGTGCACGCACACACAGAGGCAGAAAGAAGACAAAACAAGAATCAAAAATAGAAGAAAACAATCGACGTGATATTGGGTGCAATCTCCCCCCATGTATTCTAATGGACGAGTCTTTGAGAGTACACGTATTTATAGGTTTATTTCTATTATGTCCTGAAAATAGAAGTTACATGAGGGTCATTGCTTTTAGAAGCATCTTTTAGGAAAAGCTACTTTATTTACAAAAGGCATCGCTTTCTAAAGCAAACCACTACTTTTACAACAAGATAAACCTAAATATAACTATTCTAGAAGTCTTCGATTTAGTCTTCGAATTTATTTATTTATGCGCATCCACTTGTATCCACGCCCTCATGCTTCTTCACCTTCTAGATCAAACACAACCACATTAAAACCTTATGGACATTTAAAACATTAAAAATCCATTTAACCTTCCATGATTCCATAAAATACAACACCAATCCATCAAGATTGTGTTGGAAGTTTTTGGAAACTTTCTAGAATTTTTAGCATTTTTCACCTTTTTTGGGATTATTTTCTTTTTTAAATGCTCTTTTTCTTGTTGAAATGGATGCAAAGAAAGGAAGTTCTTTGAGGTATTGAGTGTGGGAAATTGTCTTGATGTTGAGGCCTTTTTTTAGAGAGTTGTCCCTGATTTGTTGGTATTTTTTGGATTTTTTTGATATTTTTTTAATTTCTTTTCTATTCTAGATATATTTTCGAAAAAAATGGCCATGTTGCTTTTTGATGATAAAAAAATTAAAAAAAAACTCTCTTCCTTATCTCTTTGATTCTATCACACTCTCTCTACCTCTTTCTTTCCCCTCTCTCTCTCTCTCTTTCTCTCTCTCCCTCCATACTCTCTCTCTCTCTTGCTGTCTCTCTCTCTCTCTCTCTCCCCCCACCCCCCCAAACCATAGCATAAAATTTTATCCTACGGTCTTGCCTTCTTTATTCTTTTTTCCATATACATACTCCATGGCTCTATACCGCACTTTCGGTGGGCATTTTTTCTCAAACTTGGAATCATTTTCATGTTTCTCAACACCCGTGAACTCATGTTTAATATTAGTTTTCAACAAAATCCATCACGTTTTCTTCTTTTGGTAGACTCACATGTTTTGTGCACATTAACATGTGATTTTGCATGTGCACGTGTTACACATGGTCCATTCCCTTTTTATTTTTCCGCATGTTTCACAATCTTCATTTGCAACACATGTCACTTAAATGTTTTGCAATTTTTACCTATCATCAGCCCCACATCCTAGTACCTGCCCCTTCCTTGTTACCTCAACCTAGCCCTAACCCTCGCCCATCCTAATTTTTTTCTCATTTGCCCCTCAACCCTACCTACCATTCTCTCCCTAACCCCTCAACCAATCCTCCTTTTTCCTCTAATCTCACTGATCCCTATGGTGTCTAATCTTGCTATTTCCATTTGAATGTTTTCTTAACTTCCTCTATTTGGTTGTTCATATGTTCGTTTTGAGGTTTTAGACACTCTCATGTGGAGGTGCATCTTTGCTCTTGGTTTGGCTATTTTCTCTCTAAGACAGGGAGCCCATTATGTGGTGGGCAACTATTGAGCTAGTCAAAGTGGTGTAGAGATGATGCACGTGGCCAAGGATATGGATCTACAAGTAGTGCACAAGTAGTTGTTCACAATGATCTTGCAAGAAATTGGAATGCAGGTTGAAAAAAGGTCTTTTAGAAGGGTTTTTAAGGCTTTTAATTTGTTATGGAAGGCCTAGGGGAACCCTCCCTTATGCGCACAATTTGGAGAAATTAAAGTCAAAAGCAGAAAAGGTAAGAAGTGGAGAAGGTACACGATAGACAAGTAGTTGAAGCAATGTACATATGGAGAATCAACACACCAGTTCTTGGAGATACACTAGGGGAGAAGCATAAGTAAGGAGCAAGAGAGTACTCTAAACTAGGAGAGCAAGAGAGAGCAAGACACACTTGGATAGTGCGTAGGTAGAGAGGCAATGTGTGCTAAAATGAGACAAAGTGTGCAAAGGAGGTGACAAAGTATGCAGAGAGTGCACAAAGAGCAACCAAGAGAGCAACTAAGATGTGAAAATTTACCATCAAGGAGATGTTGCATGTCGATAGAGAATTGACCAATCCTTCAACCGTATTGGAAGCTTGAGTACAAGGACTACACAATAGCAAGCTATTGGGCAAGGTGGAAGATGAGCACAAAAGAGGTTGAGTGTGCAAGTAAATTTGATATTTTGTAGAATTTTGTGTGTGCTTCTTTGGATTAAATGCTATGCATAAAGAACATTTTCTCTTATTGTAGACAAACCTCCTGTAATTTGTTACTCTAATCATGACACAGAGGCATCTAGTACAATTGTATTTCTTCTTCTTCTTCTCCATTCTTCTCCTACAAAAACTCAAGTGCCTTTCAACTAAAGATTCCCCCAATAGTACATCTTCATTTCTTCTTGATGATCTATCCCTAGATGTGCTAGCTTGCATATGATCTTCATCTTTCTACACCTGCACCTTTGATTTAACGTTTTCACTGCTTCTTACCTCTTCTTTAAACTCTTCAATTGTTTAAACATTTTTTGCATACCAAATTTTCTATTCATCAAATGTTTCATCTCTAGAAACAAGAAATTGTTTGGTTAAAGGATTCCATAACCTATGACCCATTTGCTTTTTATCATATCCAATGAATAGATACTTTTCTACCTCTAGTTCTAGATTACGTCTAAGTTGAGATGGTACATACGCATAAGAAACCAATGCAAATACCTTTGAATTATCAAAGATTGGTTTCTTACCCCACCAAGCTTCACAAGGAGTCCTTCCATCAAGACCTATACATGGCAACCTATTCACAAGATAAGTGGTTGTATTCATAGCTTCAATCCATAAGTAATTTGGAAAATTCTTTTCTTTAATCATGGACCTAGCAAACTGCATTCCAAAGATAATCATTGAATTCTAAGGAGAAATATTCACCCCCTCCATAATACCTTAATGTCTATAGCTTTTGACCTAGTACACTTTCAACATATGCATGGAAGTGCTTGAAGGATCCAAATACTTTTGATATTTCCTTCAAAACATAAAGAGGTATCCATTTTGTAGCATGATCAATAAAAAGAACATAATACCTAGAGACATTGATTGATCCTTCTTTTTTTGGTCCCCATACATCTATATGGGTGAGGTCTAGTATTGCATCATGCTTGAATCCTTTCTTCTAAGATGGTAACCTATGTGCCTTTTACACCAGGCATGCTTCACATTTGTATACCATACGTTGATTCTCCACATTAGGCAGACCTAGGACAGATTGATTGGCTACCATAGCTTTGATTCCTCTTTAATTGGAATGTTCTAACCTCTTATGCTAGAGGTCTAATTTTGTAATAGCTTCCTCACCATTTGTGAAGAAATCTTGACCAATGTTTCCTTGCACTTTCAAAGTGAAAATTCTACCTTCCTTCTTAGCATAGACAATATGATTGTATTCTTTGTTTGGATATCCCACAAAGACTCCTTCATTTGTAAACCTAACTTGAAAACCTTTCTCAAATATTTTCCCCACACTATTTAGGTTCTCATATATTTTGGGAACAAACCAAACATTTATGAGTAGATCTGCTCCACTCTTGCATTTCACCTTTCTAATTCAATGCACATTATGTCTTGTATTATCACATGTTTGAATTGTATTACTAGGGGTACCTTCTTCTAATTCTGACATTAGCTTTATATTTCTTGATAAATGATTAAACTAACTAGAGTTAATTTAAAATACCTTGAGGTCCTCATTATCAATGTGTTAAGAATTCATCATCAATGTTATATAATTCTCATTTTGTATATCATTGAAATAGTTGTAATAGGTAGTATTGTAGGATTGATTTTGTAAACTTCTTCCTCCACCTCTTCCATAGCCTCCTCCTCGTTGATTTTGTCTTCCTCTTTGAAACTTATTTTGACACCTTCCACCTCTTCCTCTAGCATTGATATTCTGATTTTGATTTGAACTTTGTTGATTTTACCAAGAAACATATGCCAAATGATTGCTCAAACCACACATGGAGCATGTCTTCTTTTTGTTATTATGATTTCCTCTTCCATTTCATCTGCCTTTACCTCTACCATTCCCTCTTCCTTTGACATAATTGGCTTGTGAGGTTGATTCTTCATCTTCCTTTGCTTTTCCTTTATCTCCTTTCTTTTGATTATCTGCTTACATAGTAGAACTTTGTTCTTTATCTCCATCTGACTTCAGGTCTTGCTGACATGTGAGCATCAATCCAACCTATTGATTTAGATCTGGTACAAAATGATTTAATGAAAGTTTAGTTGATAGACAAATGGTTTCCACCTTTCATATCCTCTCAAACCTATAAGTAATAGTGCAATTAATCAATAATATTCAATGTCTTCACATATAGATCCAAGACTATCTGCCAAGGCATACATTTAATCTATGATCTTCAATGTCTTCATCTATAGATCCAAGACTATCTACCAAGTCTTTCATCTTAGTGACATAATCACTAATTCTTTGATTCTGCTTCTTTTTTAATGGTGTAAATTTTGATCATACGCTAGCTTTCCTAGCTTTGGTAGTATTTTGGAAGTGATCTTTGAATGCACTCCATATCTCATCTGCTAGTTCCAAGCCTCTGATGTGTGGCAACAAATGATCTAAAATTATGTCGTAGATGTATGCCCTTGTACTTGCATCCTTCTTTTGCCATAATTTCAATGCATCTAGCTCTTCTCTGTTAGGAAGACTAGCATCCTCAAAGACAAGATTTTCTTTTTCACATGTTATGCAAACCATGGGATCCTTTCTCATAAGTGAGGCTTCCATTCTCATTACCCAAGCAAGATAGTTGTCTATGTCCAATATACCAATTGATATATGATCTGCTATGATCTTCTTGCTCGGCACCTGTGTGGTTCAAAGTTTCAAAATTGTTACCTTATGTAGATATTTATACTCCATAATAATTTCAAAGTAGTCCTTTGATACTCTTTGATAATTTTCAAACTCTAGCTTCTTGATGATAACTTCCAAGTTTTTGCATGTCTACAACTCCTTCTATACTTTTTAAGAACTTTCTACTCTAATATCACTTGTTGATGTATGAAATATCACAAGAAATAAGCTAATTTGATGTTAGAAATACTCTATAATCACCATTACATAAAAAAATCTTCAATCTCTGAAATCTTTATCACTTTATGCACTAAATCTTAACATTTTCTTTCTTTGAATATGCGACTTTTTACTTTATAAATTTAACTTCAATCTTCTCTGAATTTGAAAGAACTTCTAAGAATTCTTTTGAGTAATGACTCATGTAGTAAGTGAATTATTTGAAACAATACATTGATTCATTAGCTTATAAATGCCTCCATTTGTGCTCATAGATTAAAACATGTCTTAAAGTGTCTTCATTTAGTCTTCGATTTGACATATATGTACTCTTCAACTTAATTCTCTTAGCCCACGTCCATGTTTTGAGAGATCTTTAGCTAAAGGTAGTTGAGGATATTACTTAGTTGGCCTCTCACCCTTGGCTATCCTTGACACTTGTTCTACCATGTGATGCTCCCTATCCTACTTGATGCGAATCTCAAAATCATTCTTGAAAAACTAGTAACCACTTCCAAACCCTTCCAACTACTCTAGGATTTTTGATTACATACTTTAATGGTTGATGTTCTCAGATGAAAATGAAATGTGTGCGAAGAAGATATTGCCAAAATTTTTGAAGTGAAAATACAATAGTCAAACCTTCTCTTTCTGTTGTATTATAATTTCTTTCTGCCTTTGTAAGAAGGCTACTTGCATAGGAAATAGGTTGCCCACCCTATAACCTGATGGTTGCACCAAAACTGCTCCAACTACATTGAGACTTGCATTTCTATGCACATGGAACTCAAGTGAGCAAGTAGGCACAATTAGGAGTGGTGCAACACATAACCTTAGTTTTAGGTCATTGAATGCCTTCTCTGCTTCAAGACTCCATGAGAAGAATTTCCTCTTGCTTATAATCCTTAACAAGGGCTTAGCTAGTTTTTAGTACATTCTAATAAATCTCGTGTGGTATCCTATGTGGCTCGAGGAGCTTTGCACTTCCTTAGGAGTCTGCAGAATGGGCATTGTTAAAATGGTAACTACCTTAGCTGAATCAATAGTTATCCCTTTGGTAGAAACTATGTGGCAAACGAGAGTACCTTTTGTGACAAAAAATTGACATTTAGCAAGATTCAACTTCAAATATGTCTTGAGGCACTAGTCAAATATTTCCCTGAAAATTTCCGAATTTTGATGAAACTATTGGGTGACGGTTCTTTTATCTAGCCTAATAATACTGAAAAATCATCCATAAAAGTGCATTAGCCATGGCCAAAAGCCTTGCATGTATAGACATAAGTACCCCATGGGGTGACAAAGGAATTTTACTCTATCTTTAGGGTGGATGAGAATTTGATTATAGCCACTAAACCCATCAGGGAAACTGTACAGAGTATGTCCAACTACTTCTTCCAATACTTGCTCTATATATGTCCAACTACTTCTTCCAATACTTGCTTTATGAAGGGTTGCAAGAAACCATCTTGAAAAGTTACGTTATTTAGGATGCCAAAATCAACAGACATTCTTATCTTTGCACTATTTTTCTTTGGTAAAATAATCACAGATGAAAGCTATTGATATATTTAGGTAGTGATGTGTGTGAGCACACTATGAACACCGGGGTACCTTTTTCCCTCTTTAGGAGATTTTTTCCCCCGGCTTGTATATGATGGGGGAAGTATCTCAACCCCTAAGCAACGACGAAGCGTGAATGACCTCCACAGGTATCCTTCTTTGACCTCTGCACACCAAAAATGCTCTTACTCAGAGCTTATGCAGAGAACTCCAGTGAGCTTTTGTAGACCTATAGTAGACACCAAGAGCTTTCCAACAAAACAAATTTCACTTCAAATGGATGCTTACACAAGGAGAAACAATCTCTACAACATGAGCTAGTTGAATGCTCACAACTGCCAGTCAAGCAGATACCTCACTTCACTCCAGCAAGCTTTTCTCAGAGATTATACAGAGAATGAATCGCAAACTTGGGTCAACTTTAGAGGACTCTAATAGCTACCCAATGACACCAAAATCATAGCAAATAGATACATACAGAAGGAGAACCAGCCCTTACAATAGAGAGCAAAATATTTCCAACAGAGCCTACACACCAAGAGAGATATCAATCACACAACTTCACTAAAATGCATGTTGCTCCCAGATTAGTCAGAGAATGATCCAGAGACTTTGTGAGAATAAAATAGACTCTAATAGCTATCCAATGACACAAGAATTACATCAAATGGATACAATATGAGGGAGAACCAATGCTAACAACTCAGGGGTAGAGAGTTGCAACACTGCCTGCGCACACACATAGATATGCCTACTAAAAGAAAACAAACAAGCAAGCAAGGGGCTAGCTTAAGCAAGGGGCTTGCTTATCACAACTCCAGCACTTAGTGCTCACTTTACATGAGCTAAAACTCCAAGAATATGGGCCAAAAGAAGTCGGGATACATGCTCCTTTTATAGTGAGAAGTGTGCCCCTAAAATCTAGGAACTACCTTTCCAAATCAGCCTCCTAACTTGGAGGACTTAGTTGAGATGACTTGGGGAGTGGTTGAGTGACTTTTCTTGATGGAATCTCCTGGCTTTTGACTTCCTTTGATTGCTCCACATGTCCATAAAAGATTCCCCACGAATTTGTAGCTTGAAGCTTGACTTTTAACACTCCCCCTCAAGCTTCAATTCTTCGTTCTCATCCAAGCTCCTTCATGTTGATGCATTGCTTGAATTTTGAAATCTTCATCCCATCCAAAGCCTTTGTAAACATGTCCGCAACTTGGTCCTTGGTACCAATATGATATACTGAAACTTCCTTGGATATCACCTTTTCCCTTATGAAGTGATAGTGCACTTCAATATGCTTGGTTCTAGCATGATAGACAGGATTCGATGCTAGATGAATGCTACTCATGTTGTCACAAAAAATTGGATATGTGTCAACCTGCAAATTAAGCTCCATAAATAACTTCTTAATCCACATTAGCTCACATGTGACTTGAGCCAAAGCTCTATACTCAGCCTCCGTGGAAGATCATGCCACCGTGGGTTGCTTCTTTGAAATCCATGAGATGATCTTGCTACCTAGCATGACTAGGTAACCACTTGTACTTCTTCTATCCTCCTTCGAACCGGCCCAATCGGCATCAGAATAAGCTTTGACCTGCATATCATCATCAAATGAATAGAACAATCCTTCATTTATAGTGGCCTTGAGATATCGTAACATTCTTCTTGCAGCTTGCAAGTGTGTAGTCCTTGGACTATGCATAAATTGTGATAATACTCCAACTCCATATGCTATGTCGGGCCTAGTTATTGTGGCATAATTGAAAGATCCTACAATAGATCGATACAAGGTTACATCCTCTAATGGCTCTCCATCAATGGAGCTTAGCTTTACATTAACTTCCATGGGATTTGAAATAGGCTTGCAATGTAGCATCCCAAACCTCTCAAGTAGGTCTAGAATATACTTCCTTTGTATGAGCATAATACCTTCTTCTTTGTATACAACTTCAATGCCAAGAAAATACCTAAGATCTCCAAGATCAGAGATCCTAAACTCCTTTCCAAGCTTTGCCTTGATCTCCTCAATGCCCTTTGTATCATTACCTGTAATGATAAGATCATCTACATACACGCACATGTAGACTACAAGTTCTCCTCTTTGTTTGATGAAGAGAGATGGATCCACCTTGCATTGATTGTAACCACATTTGATCAAATAGTCCACCAATCTTTGGTTCCAAGCCCTTTGAGCTTGCTTTAGGCCATAAAGTGCCTTCTTCAACCTACAAACATGATGTGGAAACTCTTTATGAACAAAACCTAGTGGTTGCTCCATGTATACCTCTTCTTCCAAGTCTCCATTGAGAAAGGCATTCTTGATATCCAATTGGAAAAGCTTCCATCCTTTGCTAGCAGCCATGATTGCAATGAGTGTCCTAATGGTGCTCATCTTTGCCACGGGGCTGAATGTCTCTTCAAAGTCCACTCCATAGGTTTGTGCAAAACCCTTGGCCACCAATCTTGCTTTGAACCTAGAAATAGATCCATCTGAATTCCTCTTTACTTTATACACCCACTTATTACCTATTACCTTCATGTTATCCTTCTTGGGCACTAGAGTCCATGTTTGATTCTCCTCAAGTGCTTCGATCTCTTCTTGCATTGCCTCTTTCCATTCGGTGTACCTGCTTGCATCTTCATAGCAATCGGGCTCATGATCTTCTACTTTGTTCATATATGCATAATGAGTTGCCATGTATGAATCATAAGTAAACCTTTGAGTTGGATACTTAACTCTAGAAGACTTCCTTTCTTCACCTTTTGGAGGAATAAACCTCCTTTGCCTTGGGAACTTGATCTCTTTCTTTGACATGGCTTCTTTCTCCATCATGTGTCCTTCATCATCTTCAACTTCATTACCTTCTTCATCCAACTCCACCAATGTTGCTTTGCCTTTCTTGATTGATTGTGCTTCATAGCTTGATGAAGATCTCCCCCTCCATGGTGAGTTCATGCTTGAACTATCTTCATTGATGGAACACCTTGGGCCGCTTAGCTCTAGGTCGATTTGTTCTTCATCATGTCCATGCTTTTCTTCTTCATAGTCCTGCATACAATCATACTTCTTATACCAAGGGATTAGCTCATCAAATGCTACATCCCTTGATATCCTCAAGTCCTTTGTGTTTGGGTTGAAGCACCTGTAACCTTTATGATCATTTGAATATCCTAGAAACACACACTTTTCTGCCTTTGGTTGTAGCTTGTGCCTCAATTCACTTGGCACATGTACATAACAAGTACATCCAAATATCTTCAAGTGGGAAAGATCAGGTTTCTTACCATAATAGGCTTGATATGGTGTCAAGCCATGGATCCCTGAGGTAGGAGCCCTATTCATAAGATACACGGCGGTATTTGCTGCATCACTCCAAAACATGTTAGGTACATTCATCTCATTAAGCATTGCTCTAGCGATCTCGGCAATGTATCTATTCTTTCTCTCTGCTACTCCATTTTGTTGGGGTGTGTACCTGCATGTTACTTGCCTCTTGATGCCTTGATCCATTAAAATATCAGAAAACTCATTTGAGAAATATTCTCCCCCTCCATCGGACCTTAGCTTCTTGATATA
Organism: Ceratopteris richardii; assembly: GCA_020310875.1. NCBI lineage: Eukaryota > Viridiplantae > Streptophyta > Polypodiopsida > Polypodiales > Pteridaceae > Ceratopteris > Ceratopteris richardii. The sequence continues at coordinate 27,969,066 of CM035424.1, read as the reverse complement.
TGTACCTGTTTCCTTCTCTACCATTGCCTTGAATTCTTTGAAACATGTAAACACATCTGATTTGTTTTTTATGAAATAAACCCAAACCATCCTTGTGCAATCATCTATAAAAGTGACAAAGTACTTGTTACCTCCAATGGATTGCTCTTTGGTTGGCCCCCATACATCTGTATGTTTCAACTCCAATGGATGTTGGCTTATGTAGCCACTCTTCTTGAATGGAAGTCTCGCTTGCTTCCCTAGTTGACAAGATTCACATAAATGCTTCATACCTTGTCCTTGGAAGTTGGGAAGACCTTCAACCAGCCTCTTGAATTGCATTTCCTTCATTCTTTGTATGTTGATGTGACCTATCCTCTTGTGCCACAAGTCCAACTCTGAAATCCTCTTGTTTCCATATGTGAAGTAGACATGTTGAGTGGAATGAGAATTTACCTCCAAAGTGAAGAGTCTCCCTTGCTTCTTTCCTCTTGCTATGACCTTGTAACCTTGCTTAGGGTTCTCCACAAAGCATCCACCTTTGTTGAACCTTACTTGATAGCCTCTTTCAACCATTTGCCCAACGGACACCAAATTCTTTGTGATAGTAGGTACATGCAAGACATCCTTGAGACATCTTCCTTCCTCCTTGTCATCCAAAGCTACATCTCCAACATGGGAGATCTCATGGGCTGTATCATCACCTGTTTCTACATGTCCTTTACCTTTGGGAACATGTAGATTAGTAAACCAAGAAGCATTGCAACTCATATGGTTGCTACATCCACTATCAATATACCAAGTGTTATCTACTTTGCTTGAATTCCCATTCATGTGCATCATCAAGAGATTGTCATTTTCTGAACTTGTAGAAGCATAATTACCTTGGCCTTTGTATGAAGAACCTTGATTATAGCTCCTTTGGTTTCCTCCTTGGTAGCAATCTCTAGCATAGTGGCCAAACTTGCCACATATGTAACATCCTTTACCATCTTGATTCCTGTTTTGTTGATGTCGTCCTCCTCTTCCTCTTGTTCTTCCTCTCCCTCTTTGTGATGAGGTGCCTTGGTCATGTCCTTGATTGCTTGAGTGGCCTTGCCTTCCTCCAAACCTTCCTTTGCCCCTTCCTTGTCCTCGTCTTCCTTTGCCCTTTTGATTACCTGCATAGAAAACTTGTGCATCCTTGCTTTTAGTTGAACTTCCACCTATGTTCATTTCTTCGGTGACCATGAGAGCAACCAATTGCTCAAAATCGGGAAGATTATCCCTTACATAAACTGAAGTGGTAAAGGGTTTCCACTTCTCATCATCTCTCAAACCATTGAGAGTATAAGCCACAAGATCGTCATCGTCTATGTGGCTTCCAATGGATCCAATGCATCTGATAACTCCTTGACCTTAAGTATGTAGTCATTTATGCTACTCCCTGAGCTCTTCCTAAGGTTGTTGAGCTCATTCTTGAGTTGGATCTTCCTTGCTTTGGTGCTTGTTGAATAAAGCCTTTCAAGTGTCTCCCATACCTTCATGCTTGAATCCAAGTCTTGGATATGGCCGATCATGCTATTGCTAATGTGTTGGGAAAGAATAAAGATAACCCTCTTGTCTCTTTCATTCCATTCCCTAAAGGCCCTTCTCTGGTCATTGGTTGGATTCTCATCCAACCTAGGTCTTGGTTCACTTCCACTAATCAACCCCCAAAGGCCCTTGCCCATAAGATAGTTGGAGACCCTAAATCTCCATGGTTGATAGTTACCTTTGTCTACCTTTTCAATTTGAGTGTTGAAGTCTCCCATATCTAGTCTTTGATACTTGACCTAGCCCTTGGCTAATGCTCCAATGTGTGTAAAATGAAAATGAGGCTCTGAGGTTACCTCAATCCAAAGCTTTCCTTAGATGGACACCTTGTGCTCTTGCAAATTTGAGTAGAATAGCTCCCCCTTGATGTGAGCTACCTCCAAGAAGCTTTTGTTGATGCAAATCTTCAACCACCAACTCCAAGAGGTCTTCTTGCGTGTATGTGATGCCTCCAAGATGCCCAAATGCTCTGATACCACTGATGGGGGAAGTATCTCAACCCCTAAGCAACGACGAAGCGTGAATGACCTCCACAGGTATCCTTCTTTGACCTCTACACACCAAAAATGCTCTTACTCAGAGCTTATGCAGAGAACTCCAGTGAACTTTTGTAGACCTGTAGTGGACACCAACAGCTTTCCAACAAAACAAATTTCACTTCAAATGGATGCTTAAACAAGGAGAAACAATCTCTACAACATGAGCCAGTTGAATGCTCACAACTGCCAGTCAAGCAGATACCTCACTTCACTCCAGCAAGCTTTTCTCAGAGATTATACAGAGAATGAATCTCAAACTTGGGTCAACTTTAGAGGACTCTAATAGCTACCCAATGACACCAAAATCATAGCAAATGGATACATACAGAAGGAGAACCAGCCCTTACAACAGAGAGCAAAATATTTCCAACAGAGCTTACACACCAAGAGAGATATCAATCACACAACTTCACTAAAATGCATGTTGCTCCCAGATTACTCAGAGAATGATCCAGAGACTTTGTGAGCATAAAATAGACTCTAATAGCTATCCAATGAGACAAGAATTACATCAAATGGATACAATATGAGGGAGAACCAATGCTAACAACTCAGGGGTAGAGAGTTGCAACACTGCCTGCGCACACACATAGATATGCCTATTAAAAGAAAACAAACAAGCAAGCAAGGGGCTAGCTTAAGCAAGGGGCTTGCTTATCACAACTCCAGCACTTAGTGCTCACTTTACATGAGCTAAAACTCCAAGAAGATGGGCCAAAAGAAGTCGGGATACATGCTCCTTTTATAGTGAGAAGTGTGTCCCTAAAATCTAGGAACTACCTTTCCAATTGGTCTTCCCGATTCATACCAGAGTTTTGCTTCTACTCTTCATTTAATGATGAAAGGTAATCCAAATGCCTTAACATTTGAGGATTTAGTCTCTATTTTGTTGTAGGAAGATCAGTCTAGGCAGAACATGTCCATTATGCATGTTGTAGATCAAGCTTTCGTGGCTAGTCAGAAGGGCAAAGGTAAATGGAGCTCTTCTACTAGTAAGCAAAAAATCTACTAATTCTGCACAATCAAAGAAGGATGACAAAGATGACAAGAAAATAGAGAAATAAATTGTTTTGCAGGTATTGTAAACAAATGATCATGTCATAGAGAATTGTCCAAAACTGGCTGCAAAAGAGGCAAAGAAAAAAGATTCTAGAATAATTGTTGCAGAGGCCTCTACACCGAAAACATAGTCTACTAATCTAGTGCAGAATGAAGAATAGGCATTTACTACTATTTGCCCATCTTCTCTTGAACAATGTATGTCTGCAGTAGACTCAAAAGTTTGGTACTTTGATAGTGAGGCAACCGAACATATTACCTCATAGCACAATTTCTTCACTTCACTCGTGCCTGCCCCCACAGGGAATACTATTACATGCACCAACAACTCCTCTAATCCATTCATCGGAGTTGGTAAGATCATTCTGACTAATGCTAATGGTAGTTCTTTTACATTATCATGTGCTTTATTTGTGCAAGAGATCAAGAAGAATCTGTTATTAGTTTTAGTTGTAGCCAAGATTGGCTTGTTTGTGAAATTTGTTGATGACAAAATGTACATTTCATGATCTGTTGAATGGCGATGTGATTATTGCTTCTGGCATTTTATATTGTGGGCGGTATAAGCTCATAGACTATGAAAAATTGATTGAGCATGTGCAATATATGATTTTCAAGCTATGTCAGATGCAAAGATTTGGCATGCACACTTTGGTCATCTAAATTTTGCTAGTTTGCTACACCTGGAGAAATCTGAAATGGTGTCCTCTTTGCCCAAACTTGAGGCACCTGGTAAACATGTTTGTGAAGGCTGAATTTGGGCAAAATGCAATATTCCTCCTTTCCAAAAGATGTTTCAATTCGAGCTACTCAGAAGTTGTAGCTTGTTCAGTGATGTTTGTGGTCCTATCCAAACACCCTCTCTTGGAAACTATCTTTACTTTGTGACTTTCATTGATGAATTTTCTAGGCATGCATGGGTATATCCACTGAAAGCAAAGTCTGAAGTGTTCATGTGCTTCAAAATTTTTTTGTTTTTGGTTGAAAATCTATCAGCATGTAAAATGGGTGCCCTCCGTTTTGATCGGGGGGAGGATATATGTCTTCTCACTTTAATGCATTTCTTGCTGAATGTGGGATAAAACATCAGTGTATAGTGTTGTATACACCTCAATAGAATGGAGTTCCTGAATGGAAGAATAGGTCACTCATGGAGACAAAGATGTGTATGGTCAAGAGTTAGGCTTTATTGCATAGTTTTTGGCTTGAGGCTATCATGTGTGCAACATATGTACTTAACAAGTGTCCCACTAATCACTCCATAGGAGGCTTTTCATGGTCATAAGCCATCTGTTGCTCACTTGCATGTTTTTGGTTATCTAGCATATGCATTAGTGCTTGAACGACATCACAAGAAATTGGAAGATAAAGTAGTAAAATGTATTTTTGTTGGGTACAATTCTGAAAGCAAAGGCTATCATCTGTATCATCCATAGACTAAACACATTTTGGTTAGCTATGATGTTTTTGTGGAAGATGTTATTCGGCCTTTAGTTTCATGTACGAAGGAGACATGTGTTAGCTCCAAAGACATGTACGATACTTTGCTTTGTTAGAATGTGTTTTTTGAAGACAGAAGGATTTTGTAAAATAGATAATTTTTGTATACACAATTATTAGAATGATGTAAAAAAGAGGAAGAGTCTTCCTCATGATCCATTAGATGCTATGTAACTTTTAGAGATTTTTTGGTGCTCTCAATCTGAATTATTTTTAGATTAGAAGTTGAAAGGACCTAATTTGAAGTGTGAACATGGACACTTGAAAAAGTATAAAGGTCAAAATTTTGGATTGAGAAGGTTGCTAATCATTTGCACTTGATTGAATGAGAATTTGAGAGTTCTTAACAAGAAATCATGTTTTCTCCCTTTTCTTTAGTTTTCGTGGCTGAATGTGAATGTTTTCCTTATGTTTCTCATGGATTTTGTTGGTGACACCTGTGTATTACTGAGTGAATCTTGTGAGGAGAGGAGACTTTTACAATGTTGAATGATTATTTGTGGAAGATTACTGCTGAATGTGAAGAATACCACTTCTATCAGAATCGTGATTGTCTCATCATGATGATACAGGTAATGAAATTTAATTCTGAGTTCATATTTGGAATCTACATGAAAAATAGCATGCTTTAGGCACAAGAATCATACTTATTCCTACCTCAAGATATCTCAAACCCTAGTTGAACTTCTTCTTCAAGGATATCTCAGATAATATGGTCTTTTCTTGCAATTTCTTGAATCCCATTGGTATTAGAAGGGCTTGTGGTCTTAGTATACTTCCGAGATTGACATATTAAGGATGTTTATGCTAATTCTTTATACTATTATGATTGGAGAGGAAAAATCCAAAGCATAACAAACATTGTGTGGCACCATTGTTGGGGAAGTAAGAAAAGCTTCCATTGGAGCTTTGGACCTTGCCGGATCTTCCAATATTGATGGTAAAAACACTTTTGGGAAAAGTATAATTCTTTTTCTTCCATGTGTGCATTGAAAATAAGGTAAATGTGCTTGTATTTTGGGAAAAGATTGCTTCATTTATCTTTAGGAAGGTGAATGTGCTTGTCTTTGTGCAAATTGATTGCTTCATTTGCTTCTTCCAAGTAAATGTGCCTGTCTTTTGGGAAAAGATTTCTCCATTTGCTAAAAAACAAAGTGAATGTGCTTGTCCTTGTACAAATTGATAGCTTCATTTGAAAAAAAAAAACATTGATGGTTGAGTAGTGGCTTGTTGTTCATTGATCAAGATACAAATTTAGCCATTTTTCAGTTTTCAAGATCATTGAATCATCACAAGAAACCCTAGATACATTGTTTTCTCTTTATTTAGGGTAAAAATACCAAAAAATAGAGAAAAATCTTTTAAAAAAATACAAACAAATTTCTTTTTACAATGGAATGGATGGAAGGTAAGAGATATTGATTGTGAGAAATTTTTTCCATACGAAAAGTTTAAGGAAAATTCATAAAAATTTGAAAAAAAATGATTACATAAAAAACAACAAAGTGCTTTTCGTCAATTTCCCTATAATATAATCAAACTTTTGATTAATTCTTTGATATTTGCAGGTACAAAGTGAAGAGGGAAGAGGTGAGTGGATGCAAAGTGGAAAGAAACATGATTTTTTGAAAGAACACAAAATCACGATTTTGAGCAAAGGATGGTGATTTTTTGAATTTGGTAACCTCTTTTCATTTTTACAAATTTGATTGCATAGGTATATCAAGTGAGTTATAATGAATTCAAGAGGAAAGGGTCAGGTTGAATGTGAGATGTTTTGCAAAATTTGGAGCTCATATACAGAATCGTGATTTTCAGTTGAGGCAAGGACATAGGCAAAGTGTTGAATTGCTTGGGAAACAAGATTCTAATCATTAAAATAAGAATTGAGAGAAATTATTTGAAAAAAATGTAAAATGGTCCAATTTGTCACACAATCTCAATTTTTTGGAGGCTATAGAAGCAAGTCTTGAGAGCAAAAAACTCAGTTGTGAGTGGGAGTGAGTGAGAGAGAGAGAGAGTGAGAGCTACAGAAGCACAATTTTCTACATCCTTGTTGGAAGCAGCCAGAGGCATAGAAGACGCGGAAGCATGTAACGATGGAGCAGGAAGCCAGTCGAATCTTTTTTCAAAGAATCATGTTTTAGAAATACTTTTCAAAAAACCTCCAACCGTGATTTTTATCACTAATGTAACATATGTAACATAGAAAAACCCTTTTCTTAATTTCTCGCTCCATTTTGTGCAAGCCGAGGAGTCCTCGAGCTTGAGGAGCTTAGGTAGAACAAGCGTATCAATTTTCGTTATTTTTAGACACCGTCTAAACCAAGTCATTGAATATTTGTTACAGGATTTTATGGTGATTCACAAGAAATCCGCACCATATCATCCTCAGGCCAATGGTCAGGCTGAAAGCACTAATAAGATCCTTTGTAACGTACTGACGAAACTCGTGAACAACAAACGTTCAGATTGGGACAAACAGTTACACCACGCTGTTTGGGCATATCGAGTGGCCTACAAGACCGTACTCAATGCAACTCCCTTTCAGATGGTTTTTGGTCAGAATGCAGCGCTTCCTTTGGACTTCTTGATACCGACCCTTAAGGTTGCACAAGAACATCGGTGGACCGGCCATGAATTATCAGCAAGAATAATGGATTTGGAACGATTAGGAGAAACCAGGCTAAAGGCAGCAGTAGGAATATATGCAGCAAAGAAGCGACAGAAAGCCTATTTTGATGCGCATGTGAAAGATAAGGGCTTAAAAGAAGGAGATTTAGTTCTAGTATATACGCTAAAACAACACGCACGGAAGTTAGAAAAGCGAGGTTATGGACCTACGATCATTAACAGATCTCGACAAGTGGAGCAGTACAGCTAGCCACCTTAGAAGGAAACATAATGCCTAATTATATTCGTGGCTGTAGAGTCAAGTTATATCAGGAACCTCTTACTGAGGATATGCTTAGACGACTCACATTGGCAAAGAAGCGTAAGGAGGAAGAAAATAGAATACGAGCGGAAGCTCAGGCAGAAGCAATAGAACGCATTAAGCGCATGAAGCTAAGAAGACAAGGACTAGGGAGAGAACATTATAACCATCTGGAAACTACACCCAGATATCCCATGGCCATGTGTCAAGTAAAGTCAACCACTCATCCTAGTATAGTGGACAGGAGACCATTCATTATAATCAGGCTAGAGCACGGCAACCCTTGCCAAGAGCTCAGGGCTTTAATTGACTCAGGTGCTGCGACTACTGTGATTAGATGGTCCCACTATAAGGATTCAGGAATAGAAATGCGGCCAATTGAGGCATACCTCATAGGCTTAGGAGGCATGGAAACCCCTTGCATGGGTGAGGTGGACCTTCCTATCCTCATTAAGGAAGTGACCATGACAACGAAGCTACTAGTGTGCCATGATGACGACCTGATAGAACCCCTAATCCTTGGCCAAGATTGGCTATACGATCACTCAGTGGACCTAAATCTTAGACAAGGCTCCTTATAGATTGGAACCTTAGAACAGAAGCGAGTGATACCGCTTGACTTCCCTAACGGCATTCCAACTGAGGTTTGTAACCCTAGACCCAATGAAATACATGCGACGGAAGACCGGAAGATCTTTGGTCAGATCAGTCACATTACGTCTACACCAACCCACTCGGGCTTGGCTATGGACAATTGTCAATCAGAAGGACGACAGGAGATCTTCCCTGGGGCTTCCTGCAAACTAGAAGGGGCAGCTACCCAACCGCTAGGGCAGATGGACACAATCAGCGGTCAGGTGGGTTGCATCAGCGGCCAAATGAGCACAATACACTGCGGTGCTCATCCTTCCAAACTTGCTGCGGACTGGCCTAGATTAAAGATAAATAACGAATCACTTCCTAATGGGCAGGTCACGCAAGTGTTGGATCTCCCTTCTTTTCCAAAGCAGAGCGTCCATTGGACCTCTCAAACCCAACCACGAAGGAGTCAACCACAACAGAGGAACCCAGACCGACGACACCACCAGATAAGGCAAGGAAAGCAGCAGTATCAACATCACAGAACAAGTGGCCCGAGACAAATATGGGTGCCAAAAGGACAACAACCACAGGCTATTGGCAACACTGCAGACAAGAACAGGACAAAGTTTCAAAAAAAGCAGAGTCAGCATCCAAAGTCCCCTCGATCTTCTTCTACAAGTACAAATACTCGACAGATTTGGATCGCCAAGAAGTATCTTATCAATCGACCCACACCCATGCAGATTTGGGTACCCAAACAATGTATTATAGCCCAACCCTCTAACCATGTAATATATACCCCTCAGAAATCTTTCCATCCTTCAATACCACCAAACCCGATACCACTTTTCGTCCCTCAGCAGAAACACACCACCCACTCAAAGACTCTTAGGAAATGGATACCGAAACGTATCCAGATGTCTTCTTGTACCCCCTTATCTAACAATTCTCCCACCCCGTTTAAACACCACCCTTGTAATAATTCACCCTCAACTAAACCTTGTATGAATTCACACACCATAACCCCACGTCCCGCATAATAAAAGCTCATCAAGAAATGTACGCATAATCTGACAATGTAGGTGTCTAGAGATCTGCATTAGTTTTGCAAATAATCATTGCATCAATCACTTCATGACACTTGGCTACACGGGTTACACATCGGTTATGGAAAGGGATTGCGGTCTCACCTTAATGGGATCATAATTAATTTCCATACTAATGTGCTAATCTTTTGTAGCAGATCTTTTCCATTAGCTCGTCAGTCATCATGCAAACCGAAGAAGGACCATCAGAAGCTGGCCCAAGCACACCAATGGCCAATATTGGAGAATTACTCGCGGAATCTTATCCTACGATGCAACCACCAGAGTTTCAAGGTTTTCCAGGACCCATGCCAATCGATGATCCTCCTAGAGGATATACTGAGAAGATTCATCGTAATTCTCACTGGTTTCAAGGCCTAGCAGGACCATTAGTAGACGCTGATTTCATATTTGAGGCCAATTTGGCATTTGATCTTCGCACATGGGCCAAGTACCAGTTCTTTTCATGAGAATTTGAAGGACTGCAGAATACACAAGATTTAACGCACGTTTGGACACGAGCAGGATTTACAGAATATTTTAGTGACCCTCTGCCTAAACCCGATTTTTGCAGATGTTTTTACTTAGTAACCACCTTGACAGCCTCAAAGAACAAGGATCTACCTGGAACATTCATGTTACCATCCTTGGTAAATGACCCTCCATTCAAAAGGTTTTATTTGTCCAAAGATTTAATTCGTGCAACTCTCAAAATACATGGAACACGTACTCCGACGGAGAGAGAACGGCTAGTCCCAGAGCAGATGAAACGTGGTGACGTAACTAAGTGGGAGGACATTTCAGCTATAACCCCTGAGCTCTCCAAGCCATTACGGATATGCACGCAGCATTTTGCTTTCCCAGCTCAGGATCGTTTCACCATGCCCCACAAAAGAATCTGGTTTGGATTATACTTAGCATGTACTGGACCTCAAACGGTTGATCTAGCTAGTTGGATAATTGATCAACTCTATTTGGCACAACATAGATGGGAACGAAAGAAGGTCATCAATGGGTGTTGTGCACTTACAAGGATTATATATATGTGTCTGGCATATGATTTACCCATAGAGCACGCCATGACTAGTGAGGAACTGAAGGCATTTAAAGGAACCACAAAGAAAGCTAGAAAGGCTAGCAAAGGCAGAGCCGGAAAGCGGATGAGAGGCACTATCCCATGCCTACAAGTCCCAGAATCACCCTCGCCACAACCATCTCCAGAGCAGTCACCGACCGCAGCCACTCCCACGGTACCACCAATTCGTATACGGTTATCAAGACCAGTTACGCCGGAGGGCACCACCAGTACGGTTGCACCCCAAGCAGCCACAACCACAGAACCTATCACCACAGCAGCTGAAATTCCCACCACTATTGGTGCGGAAGCTTTCTCTTTTCCAATACCCCATTTAAAAGCAGAACAAGCAGAGCCATTGAACACAACGTTTGATTTTGAGATGCCCGATGCATTCTCCAATGAGTTCCAATTTTCAGAAGGACAATTGTTTTCTCAAGAATTTGAAAGGCCTAGCTACCCTACCACACCCAGGGATCAGCCACAAGGACAGATCGTGTCCAGCTCTGATGACGAAAGAACAGCAACCGATGACGACGAAGGAGACGACAAGGCTAGCCAGGGAACTCAGGAATCCCAAGAGCATGAACAGACAGATGGCCAAGGCCAACAAACAGACACACATGGTGATACAAGTACCCATGAAGATGAAACTTACGAAGCAGCAGCTTACACACTAGCTATCAAGAAGCTGTATAGAACTATGGAAAAAGTTTGAGCACGCAAAAAGCTGACAGAGGAAGAGAGTCAAGCAATAGTAGAACAAGAACTTGTCACAGGCGGATTCGAAGACACATACATCAAAGGATTCAGAGAGTTAGTCAAATCAGTAGGCTCCAACGAAGCCCTCAGGTACTTGCAAAGAAAGCCACTACCACAGTTTGACCCCCGCAGAGTACGACTACTTTCAAAGCCCGGTGAATACATTCATGTACCAACAGGAGCACAGTCTTCAGAACAAGCTAGGGAGGCACGCCTCGTCCCCGAAAGTTTGTTGGCAGCAGAAACCATCCTTGTAGATTCCCCACCCCGCGCTACAACTGTACATACCTCAGTAGTCACTGAAGTACCAACCACCCCAACCGCTCCTCCATCACCGCCCATCCCTCCAGCCTCCCCTCTTCACCCTACTTCTCCCAGACCAACATCTTCATTCGCCGGTGACGTAGCAGAAATCGTCTTTACGACCACTAACCCCACAATTCCCGCACCCATTAGACCCAGTCTACCCCCTCACACATCCACCTTTCCATTCAACCCATTCCTCCATCCATCTTTCCCGTCCTTCCCCACACCTCCACAACCCATTTTCCCATTCCCACCGCCATTAACCTTCTCCCCCGTCTCACCTCCCCGACCCACTATAACCCCTATTTCCCCTTTCCACCAAGCTGCACCAGCCAGTCCACCTGTAAATTACTCCTCAACCTTTGTAAATCTCGTATTTACACCAGCACAAGCACCCACAGTCACACGCATATTCACAGTCACCGCACTGGACACATCCAATGACATGGACATCTCACCACCCACTGCACCATCACTCACTTCACTCACAACACAGACATATTTAGGCACATCACAATTTTCCACAATCACCACCGCATCCACCTTCCCACCCCCATTCCCCGTTCCCGTTACATCTACATCCACTGCATCTTTATTTAGCACCCCATTAATACTATCACCCACTGTAGATAATGCATTTCGACAGATGTTCATGTGTATGACTCAAGTCAGAGATGAGTTCACATCTCTTGGCGATAATTACCAGTAGCTGCAGAGGACAACCAATGACAGCTTAATTTATTGCCTATTGAGAATGCCTCACTGAACAGCCGATACAAAGAATTACGAGAGGCCTATCATAAATTAGAACTAGAAAGCGAAGAAAAGACCAAGGAAGCCACTGCTGACCTGGATAACTTATTACGAGCCCAGACAGTTCGCAATGCAATGCTAACACGAAACATGGGCTTACTCAGAAGACATCTAGCAATAGCAAAGGAGGAAAACTAGCGCTTACAGGACCAGAATCGAGAAAACTTAGAAGCGGCCCTAGACCATCCAGACCAACCACTCAGTCCTAGTCGGTTCAAAGCCATTCCCTCAGACTCCATGAGGATGCTGCTAGAAGATCATGTAAGATTGCTAGATGAATACGACCGCATGAACGAGGAGTTACAGAAACTCAAAGAAGATCACAAATTACTCCTGTTACGAGAACCGGCACACCAAGACATACCAGCACCTGTGGACCCCTCTCCTGTTGGAACAAACCAATCACAAATTAGTGATTATAAAGATCTTGAAGAAGGCTTATGGTCAGAATGAAGTGAAAGAAGACACTTGAGAAAGTGAAGGAGATTTCAAAATGATAGCTTGTACACATATGTACATATAAGTGGAAATCCTTGTAATTTGAGTAGAGCTAAATCCTTAGGATGATAAGGAGTAATATCATAGACGCGGGATAAGTTTAAAATCATGTATATATAAGTTAATGATGATAAGAAATGTATGTGAGAGTCATTTGTAGATGACAAATGTCTTAGAGATGTGTAGAGAGTTTTTTCCCAGAAAATAGCGACGGGTTTTTCTCTGAGTGCTCTTTGTCTGATCATGTGGATCAAGATTCTTTTTGTACACATCTAATTGAGAAGCTAATGAAGCTATGTTCAGAGTTTGATGATATAATTCCTCTCCTACTGTGAGAATGATCAACAGGAACATTTGTATGTAGAAGTGAAAACTGAAGTCTGAGAGTAGCGCACTTTTCCGTCTCAGTGTTTTGCTTAGATCTAAGTGTATACTGTAAAGTTTTTGATGACTGAGCACTTAAAATCTAAGTTAGGAGATAAGGAAGCTATGGCTAGAAGCATTTAGCAAAACGGGTTTTGTATTGTGAGAAATCAACTTAAGAAGTTGACCATGTCGAAGACGCTATCTCTGGAAGACAGTTATGACATATCTTTGATCTTAAGGATCAAATTAAACTTTTGGTGATTAGTTTTGAGAACTAATGATTAGTATGATTGCGCAAAGGTATTACGAATACTTGTGCATCGTTTGTTTGAAGAAATTTGTAGTTATGTGCAGGTAATGAAGTTGATTTTTGAAGCAGACTTTCTGAAGTAGACACTTCTTCACTCAGAGAAGTGTCGATGAAAGTTTTGGTAAAGAAGAACAATATTTGTGTAAAGTTTGGTTTGTAACTGATATAGAAGTGTTCTTAAATCAGTATAAATCAAACCTTTGGAGATTAAGAGCATCTCCAACAGTGGTATCAGAGCTGAAGGTGCAATACAAGAGAAGAAAAGACAATTGAAGTTCCGATTGGTGCAGATATTGGAGTTCTTCCAAATCAAAGGAGGACAAGGACAAATTATTGAAGATAACCTGCAGAAGTTCAAAGCACAAGTTCGAAAAGAATCAAGAAGGACAAAGCTCATATCAAAGGTACACTTTATCCTCATAAACTATAGTAATTGCAGATACAGAAGGTCAAGGATGGGAGAAAGCTTGCAGATTGATAAGCTAGATAGGGAGAACTATCCAGCTTGGTCCATGAGGATGGAGGCACACCTCATGAGTAAAGATTTGATGGCATTCATTACAGGAGATGAAGAAAAGCCTGAATTTGCAGATCCTAGTATTCCAACTAGGGAAGAACTTGCAATTTTGAAGACTTGGATGAGAAAGGATGCTCAAGCAAGGAGTATCATTTACATGGCTGTAAATGATTATCTTCTACCTCACATTAGAGGATTGGAAAGTGCAGCAGATGTTTGGAATGCTTTGGAAGAGCATTTCCAAAATACAACCAAGTCAAGGAAGTCCTCACTATGGGCTGAGTTTACAACTTTCAAGAAGAAGAGCTCACAATCAATTTCTGATTATGTGGCAAGGATGAAGGATATTGCAGATAGCTTGGGAGCAGTGGATGAAGACATTGAAGAGGATAAGTTGGTAAGGCAAATACTTACAGGTTTGAGAGGAGATGAGAAGTAGAAGCCTTTCATATTGTCCATAGAGTTGTCACTTGATCACTTTACTCCTGATCTTAATCAATTGCTAGGACACATGCTAACTTTTGAGCAGGACATTAAAGGAGACAATGATAGAAGTGCAAGTCAAGCTATGTACTCCAAGGACAAGAAAAAGAATGGCAAGGGAAAGCAATCGACTGATGATGAAGGGAATTCAAGTCAAGCTAACTTCACAAAAGGAAAGAATCATTTGGCAAATGATTGTTGGTATAACACTCAAAATGGTGGAAGCAATAATCAGAATTTTAATCAAAGAGGTAGAGGAGGCAGAAACCAAAGAGGCAACTTCAGAGGAAGAGGTGGTAGGACATCATATGCTAGAGGAGGTGGAAGAAACTTCCAATCTCAGTCCTACAACAACAATTATTATAATTATGCATTAGATCAGAAGGATGATATGACTCTTATCTTGAATGCAACTCATGAATCAGTGGGAGAAGATCAAAGAGTGTTTTATATTGACTCAGGATGTAGTAACCATCTGAGTGGAAATCTATCCTTAATGACTGATATGGAAGCAAAGGTGAATGGACATACAGTTCAAACAGGTGATAATACCAAACATAAAGTGGAAAGCATTGGATCAGTGAAGACAAAGAGTGGAAGTACATTTTTGAGCAAGGTACTTTATGTTCCTACTATTCCTAAAAATTTGATAAGTGTAGGGCAAATTGTGGAGAAAGGATATGAGGTAAGATTCACAAATGATGGTGTTTATGTGCAAGATCCAAATCAGGGATATAGAAACATAATTGCAGGAAAAAAGGAAGGAAGATTGTTCACTCTCAAAGTCCAAGGTAATGTGGGACATGCATTATTTACTTATGGAAGTCAAAAGGTATCTGAATTAGACCTATGGCATAAAAGGCTAGGTCATTTCAATGAGAGAGCTATAAAGGAAATGTCAAAGAATCAGGTGGTGCTTGGATTGCCAAATGTTGAAGGGCAACATATGGTGTACAAGTGTGAAGCTTGTCAATTAGGTAAAGCACATAAAGGTTCTTACAACAAATCAGGGTACAAGCATTCAAATATGCTTGAATTGGTTCATACAGATGTATGGGGTCCCTCAAGGGACTATAGCATAAATGGATCCAGATATTATGTGTTGTTTGTTGATGATGCAACCAGATGGATTACTTTATATGTAATCAAGGATAAATCAGAAGTTTTCAAGACATTCAAACATTATCATGTCTATGCAGAAAGGATCACAGGGCAAAAGCTTAAGAGGTTAAGATCAGATGGAGGGGGAGAGTATTTCTCTAAAGAGTTTGATGATTATTTGTGGAATGCAGGTATAAAAAGAGAAGTAACTTGCAGGTACTCTCCTCAACAGAATGGAATAGCAGAAAGGAGAAATAGGACTCTTGTAGAATTTGCAAGAGCAATGATGAAGGAAAAGAATTGTCCAAATTACTTATGGGCAGAAGCCATTAATACTGCAACATACCTTGTGAATAGGTTACCTTGTAAAGCTTTGGATGGAGGAACCCCTTATGAAAAGCATGGTGGGGTAAGAAACCTACTCTTAATCATTGTAAAGTATTTGGATGTGTAGCATATGCTTATGTTCCTTCACAATTAAGACATAAGCTAGAACCAAAAGCAGAGAAGTATGTGTTTATTGGATATGATGATAGACAGATGGGTTACAGGTTGTGGAGTCCATCCACAAAACAATTTCTTGTTACCAAAGATGTGACTTTTGATGAGCAAAATACATGGTATACAGGATCAACAAATGATTATGCAGGTGTTGAAGAGATACAAAGGAAAGGAAAGGCAAAAGTAAAAGTGTATGAAGAAAGTATTGATGATGTTGACTCTAAAAGTAGATTGCAGGATCATGTAGAAGATGGGCCAAGATTTGATCCAGAATCAAATGAGGCTGAAACTTTGAGAAGTCCAGAAATCAGAAGATCTTCAAGGGAAAGGAAAGAACCTATAAGGTATAGTTATGATACATCTTTTCTAACAACAAAAGATTATGCTTATATTGTGAAGACAGAAGAAGATCCAATCACTTATGAAGAAGCCAAAGGTAAACAGAATTGGGAGAAGGCAATGCAGGAAGAGTATGATGCTCTACTTGAAAATGAAACTTGGGAATTAGTACCAAGACCAAAGAATCAGAAAGTCATTGGATGTAAGTGGGTATATAAAACAAAAAGGTTTGCAGATGGTAAGGTGTCTAGATACAAGGCTAGACTTGTGGTCAAAGGTTATGCCCAAACTTATGGGGTAGATTATGATGAAACCTTTAGTCCTGTTGCTAAAATGTCTACAATTAGAACATTGATTGCTATTGCTGCTTGTAAAGGATGGAAGTTGTCACAATTAGATGTGAAAAATGCATTTCTAAATGGATACATTGCAGATGAAGTATACATGGAGCAACCAGAAGGTTTTATGAATTCAATTGGATCAGATTATGTGTGTAAGCTCAAGAGAGCTTTGTATGGGTTGAAGCAGGCCCCAAGAGCTTGGAATTTTAGACTTGTCAAGTTCTTGAATGAATGTGGATTTCAAGCATCAAAGGCAGATAGTAGCTTGCTAGTGAAGGCAAGTGAAAATGGATACATTTACATGTGCATTTATGTTGATGATATTATTGTCACAGGAACAGATGCTCAAGGAATCAATGAACTTAAAAGGCAAATAGAGAAGGAGTTTAAGATAAGTGATTTGGGAAACTTATCTTATTTTCTAGGAATGCAGATTGTGTATACTCAACATGGAGTATATGTTTCACAAGAGAGGTATTTGAAGAATCTTCTAGTCAAGTTTAACATGGAAGATTGCAAGACTTCAACTACACCATTGGAGGTAAATCATAAATTGAGCAGGTATGGAGGTGAAGAATTTAATGATATGAAGAAATATCAGAGTTTGGTAGGTAGTTTAATCTATGCTACCTTGACAAGATGTTGCTCTAGCACAATGGTGAGAACCACGTTAAGAAGCTCCACCTCCTTAATGTCAATCCGCGGAAGAGATAGGAGTGATATGAAGATCGTGAATGTGAGATGAAGTGAGAGTGAAGGTGAGAAGCATAGAAATGCACACACACATACACATACACTACGGAGAGACAAGCAAGACACAATGGAAGGTGAGAAATCAACTCTATTATTCAAGAACACTCTTACAAGCTCAAAATAACTCTAACTTCAAACAAGCTAACACTAACCAACTTCAAAAATGAGCTCTCTAGCTCTTTTTATAGTTTCTAGACTAGTTTTGACCGGTTTCACATCTAGTGACCGGCATAGTTAAAAATTAGGTCCTAGATGCTATTTGGAAGGGTAAACGATGTCTAAAAATAACGAAAATTGATACGCTTGTTCTACCTAAGCTCCTCAAGCTCGAGGACTCCTCGGCTTGCACAAAATGGAGCTATGGATTACAAAATGGGGTTTTCTATGTTACATATGCTACAATAGTGATAAAAATCACTATTGGAGGTTTTTGGAAAGTATTTGAAAACATAATTCTTTGAAAAACGATTCGACTGGCTCCCTGCTTTGTCGTTACATGCTTCCGTGTCGTCTGTGCCTCTGGCTGCTTCCAACACCCCCCTCCCTCTCGCTTCTGTCGTCCCTGACAGAACCTTGTTGTGAGGTCTGCCGGATATAGTTCTGTAGGAGGTCTTGAGCGAGGGTGTGCTCGGAGATACGAATGCCTCGGGCCAGATTTGCCTCGAGTTTCTCCCAGTCGATTGGTTGCGGTTCTTCCGGTGGCGGGAGCTGATAGTGTGTGGAATAGACCATTCGTTCACAGGCAAATAATTGTAGTAAATGTGTAGGCCTGCTTATGAATACCTCTGAATGGTATTCCCAGAAGCCGGTTGTGAACATCTCTTCGAATGTCTGCTTGTAGCACGCCGGTAGGTACTTTATTCTGCAGTGCCAGGCATAACACACCCGTAGCAATGGAGTTGTACTCATATCATATACCAGATCGAAATTGCCATGCTCAAAGCCCGGGGTGTTGACATGTGGTGCCTTGACGCGTCGGAAGACTTTAAAAATCATTTGCATCATGTCAAAGATTTTGACAATCATATGCGCCGCTATATCATCCATATGATTTAATCTAGGGAGCCAGTGGCGAATTGTAGCCATCATGTAGCCAACAGTTGGTAACTCAATGGGTGGCTTAAAATAGGGGTAATTCAACCAGTCTTGGCACTGCTTATTGTTTTGTACCTTAATAGCAAAGGCAGTCCAGGAGCGGCGTCGTGGCACTCGTCCCCAACACGGATTGTACTTCAAATGCAAAGGTGCCTTTACCCATGTACTCATCATCTCTGGATACTGCTGTAGTAAATCTTTTCGCCACTCTGGTTGATAGATCCTTCTTTTCTGTGCATCTAGTGGCAAATCAGCCGCCTCGAATTGAGTTGCATGCGATGGTTTCTTACCTGTCTCTTTCTCAATGGCTAACTGGTATTCGGCCATTAACATGAAATACGGTTTATACTGTAGCTCGTGCCCAGATATGTATCGTCACGGGGCCAAATGAGCAAAGAATGGAGACTGTAATACTCTTTCTTCTATCATCGCCATGGCGTGTAATTGTGCCTCTACTCTCGCTGAGTGTGTTGTTCCAAGTTCCTCAATAGTCTTCATCCACGCGGGGGTCGGAAGTTCGTATGTCATCTGACCTTCGGCCGTGACGCGTCCGCCTGGGATGGGTTGTGGCTCGTACGCTTCTTCAAACGTTTCCTCCACCGGAATGGTGACAGTTTCTTCCTCAGCTGGTAGCTCAGGTGGGGAATATGGCCTTGGTGGTGCTTCATATACTGCGATCCTTGATTCAAGGTGTGATACCTGGGCCCGTAATGCGTTGAGTTCCTCTAAGATGTCAGGAGAGGGGTCCACAGGTGCTGGTATGTCTGGTTGTGCCGGTGCTCGTAACTGGAGTAATTTATGATCTTCTTTGAGTTTCTGTAACTCCTCGTTCATGCGGTCGTATTCATCTAGTAATCTTACACGATCGTCTAGCAGCATCCTCATCGAGTCTGAAGGAATGGCTTTGAACCTGCTAGGACTGAGCGGTTGGTCTGGGTGGTCGAGCGCTGCTTCTAAGTTTTCCCGGTTCTGATCCTGTAAGCGCTGGTTTTCTTCCTTGGCGGCTGCTAGGTGTCTTCGTAGTAAGCCCATGTTTCGTGTTAGCATTGCATTGCGGACTGTCTGGGCTCTTAATAAGTTATCCAGGTCAGCAGTTGCTTCCTTGGTCTTTTCTTCGCTTTCTAGTTCCAATTTGTGATAAGCCTCGCGTAATTCCTGGTATCGGGTGTTCAGAGAGGCATTCTCAATAGACAATAAATTAAGTTGCGACTGTAAGTCATTGGTTGTCCTCTGCAGCTGCTGATAATTATCACCAAGAGATGTGAACTCATCTCTTACTTGCGTCATACACATGAACATCTGTCGGAATGCATTATCTACAGTGGGTGATAGTATTAATGGGGTGCTAAATGAAGATGCAGTTGGTGTAGATGCAACGGGAATGGGGAATGGGGGTGGGAAGGTGGATGATGTAGTGATTGTTGAAAATTGTGATGTGCCTAAAAATGTTTGTGCCGTGAGTGAAGTGAGTGATGGTGCAGTGGGTGGTGAGATGTCCATGTCAATGGACGTATCTAGTGCGGTGACCGTGAATATGGGTGTGATCGTGGGTACTCGTGCTGGTGTAAATACGGGATTTACAAAGGTTGAGGGGTAATTTACAGGGGGGCTGGCTGGAGCAGCTTGGTGGAAAGGGGAAAGAGGGGTTACAGTGGGTCGGGGAGGTGAGACGGGGGAGAAGGTTAAGGGCGGTGGGAATGGGAAAAGGGGTCTTGGAGTTGTGGGGAAAGATGGGAAAGATTGATGAAGGAATGGGTTGGATAGAAAGGTGGGTGTGGGAGGGGGTAGACTAGGGCTAATGGGTGCGGGAATTGTGGGGTTAGTGGTCGTAAAGACAATTTCTGCAACACCACCGGCGAATGAAGATGTTGGTCTGGGGGAAGGAGGGTGAAGAGGGGAGGCTGGAGGGATGGGCGGTGATGGAGGAGCGGTTGGGGTGGTCGGTAATTCAGTGACTACTGAGGTTTGTATAGCTGTAGCGTGGGGTGGGGAATCTACAAAGATGGTTTCTACTGCCACCGAACTTTCGGGGATGAGGCGTGCTTCCCTGGCTTGTTCTGAAGATTGTGCGCCGGTTGGTACACGAATGTATTCGCCGGGCTTTGAAAGTAGTCGTACTCTGCGGGGGTCAAACTGTGGTAGTGGCTTTCTTTGCAAGTACCTGAGTGCTTCGTTGGAGCCTACTGATTTGACTAACTCTTTGAATCCTTTGATGTATGCGTCTTCGAATCCGCCTGTGACAAGTTCTTGTTCTATTATTGTTTGACTCTCTTCCTCTGTCAGCTTTTTGCGTGCCCAAACTTTTTCCATAGTTCTATACAGCTTCTTGATAGCTAGTGTGTAAGCTGCTGCCTCGTAAGTTTCATCTTCATGGGTACTTGTATCGCCATGTGTGTCTGTTTGTTGGCCTTGGCCATCTGTCTGTTCATGCTCTTGGGATTCATGTGTTCCCTGGCTAGCTTCGTCGTCATCGGTTGCTGTTCTTTCGTCATCAGAGCTGGACATGATATGTCCTTGTGGCTAATCCCTGGGTGTGGTAGGGTAGCTAGGCCTTTCAAATTCTTGAGAAAACAATTGTCCTTCTGAAAACTGGAACTCATGGGAGAATGCATCAGGCATCTCAAAATCAAAAGTTTGGTCCAGTGGCTCTGCGTGTCCTGGTTCTAAATGCGGTATAGGAAAAGAGAAAGCTTCCGCACCAATAGTGGTGGGAAGTTCCGCTGCTGTGGTAATAGGTTCTGTGGTTGTGGCTGCTTGGGATGCAACCGTACTGGTGGTGCCCTCCGGCGTAACTGGTCTTGATAACCGTATGCGAATTGGTGGTACCGTGGGAGTGGCTGCTGTTGGTGACTGCTCTGGAGATGGTTGTGGCGAGGGTCATTCTGGGACTTGTAGGCACGGGATAGTACCTCTCATCCGCTTTCCGGCTCTTCCTTTGCTAGACTTTCTAGCCTTCCTAGTGGTGCCTTTAAATGCTTTCAGTTCCTCACTGGTCATGGCACGCTCAATTGGTAAGTCATACGCCAAGCACATATATATGATCTTGGTGAGGGCGCAACATCCATTGATTATCTTCTTTCGCTCCCACCTATGTTGTGCCAAATAGAGCTGATCAATGATCCAGCTGGCTAGATCAACTGTTTGCGGTCCAGTACATGCTAAGTATAATCCAAACCAGATTCTCTTGTGGGGCATGGTAAAACGATCCTGAGCTGGGAAAGCAAAGTGCTGCATGCATATCCGTAATGGCTTGGAAAGCTCAGGGGTTATGGATGAAATATCCTCCCACTTAGTTACGTCACCACGTTTCATCTGCTCTGGGACTAGCCGTTCTCTCTCCGTCGGAGTGTGTGTTCCATGTATTTTCAGAGCTGCACGAATTAAATCTTTAGACAAATAAAACCTTCTGAATGGAGGATCATTTACCAAGGATGGTAACATAAATGTGCCGGGTAGATCCTTGTTCTCTGAAGCCGTTAAGGTGGTTACCAAGTAAAAACATCTGTAAAAATCAGGTTTAGGCAGAGGGTCGCTAAAATACTCTGTAAATCCCGCTCGTGCCCAAACGTGTGTTAGATCTTGTGTATTCTACAGTCCTTCAAATTCTCGTGAAAAGAACTGGTACTTGGCCCATGTGCGTAAATCAAATGCCAAGTTGGCCTCAAATATGAAATCAGCGTCTGCTAAGGGTCCTGCTAGGCCTTGAAACCAGTGAGAATTACGATGAATCTTCTCGGTATATCCTCTAGGAGGATCATTGATTGGCATGGGTCCTGGAAAACCTTGAAACTCTGGTGGTTGCATCGTAGGATAAGATTCCGCGCGTAATTCTCCAATAGTGGCCATCGGTGCACTGGGGCCAGCTTCTGATGGTCCTGCTTCGGTTTGCATGATGACTGATGAGCTAATGGAAAAGATCTGCTACAAAAGATTAATACATTAGTATGGAAATTAATTAGGATCCCATTAAGGTGAGACTGCAATCCCTTTCCATAACCGATGTGTAACCCGTGTAGCCAAGTGTCGTGAAGTGATTGATGCAATGATTATTTGCAAAACTAATGCAGGTCTCTAGACGCCTACATGGTCAGGTTATGCCCGCAATTCTTGATGAGCTTTTATTATGCATGATGTGGGGTTTGGGTGTATGAATTTATACAAGGTTTGGTTGAAGGTGAATTAGTACAAGGGTGGAGTTTAAACGGGGTGGGAAAATTGTTAGATAATGGGGTACAAGAAGACATTTGGATACGTTTCGGTATCCATTTCCTAAGAGTCTTGGAGTGGGTGGTATGTTTCTGCTGAGGGACAAAAAGTGGTATTGGGTTTGGTGGTATTGAAGGATGAAAAGATTTCGGAGGGGTATATATTACATGGCTAGAGGGTTGGGCTATAATACATTGTTTGGGTACCCAAATCTGCATGGGTGTGGGTCTATGGATAAGGTATTTCTTGGCGATCCAAATCTATCGAGTAATTGTAGTTGTAGAAGAAGATCGAGGGGACTTTGGATGCTGACTCTGCTTCTGTTGCAACTTTATCCTGTTCTCGTCTGCAGTGTTGCCAATAGCCTGTGGTTGCTGTCCTTTTGGCACCCATTTTTGTCTCGTGCCACTTGTTCTGTGATGTTGATACTGCTGCTTTCTTTGCCTTGTCTGGTGATGTCGTCGGTCTGGGTTCCTCTGTTGTGGTTGACTTGTTTGTGGTTGGGTTTGAGAGGTCCATTGGACGCTCTGCTTTGGAAAAGAAGGGAGATCCAACACTTGCGTGACCTGCCCATTAGGAAGTGATTCGTTATTTATCTTTAATCTAGGCCAGTCCGCAGCAAGTTTGGAAGGATGAGCACCGCAGGGTGTTGTGCTCATTTGGCCGCTGATGCAACCCACCTGACCGCTGATTGTGTTCATCTGCCCTAGCGGTTGGATAGCTGCCCCTTCTAGTTTGCAGGAAGCCCCAGGGAAGATCTCCTGTCGTCCTTCTGATTGACAATTGTCCCTAGCCAAGCCCGAGTGGGTTGGAGTAGACGTAACGTGACTGGTCTGACCCAAGATCTTCCGGTCTTCCGTCGCATGCGTTTCATAGGGTCTAGGGTTACAAACCTCAATCGGAATGCCGTTAGGGAAGTCAAGCGGTATCACTCGCTTCTGTTCTAAGGTTCCAATCTATAAGGAGCCTTGTCTAAGATTTAGGTCCACTGAGTGATCGTATAGCCAATCTTGGCCAAGGATTAGGGGTTCTATCAGGTCGTCATCATGGCACACTAGTAGCTTCGCTGTCATGGTCACATCCTTAATGAGGATAGGAAGGTCCACGGTTGCCGTGCTCTATCCTGACTGTAATGAATGGTCTCCTGTCCACTATACTAGGATGAGTGTTTGACTTTACTTGACACATGGCCATGGGAATTCTGGGTGTAGTTTCCAGATGGTTATAATGTTCTCTCCCTAGTCCTTGTCTTCTTAACTTCATGCGTTTAATGCGTTCTATTGCTTCTGCCTGAGCTTCCGCTCGTATTCTATTTTCTTCCTCCTTACGCTTCTTTGCCAACGTGAGTCATCTAAGCATATCCTCAGTAAGAGGTTCCTGATATAACTTGACTCTACAGCCACTAATGTAATTAGGCATTATATCTCCTTCTAACATGGCTAATTGTACTGCTCCACTTGTTGAGAGTCTGTTAATGATCATAGGTCCATAACCTCGCTTTTCTAACTTACCTGCGTGTTGTTTCAGCGTATATACTAGAACTAAATCTCCTTCTTTTAAGCCTTTATCTTTCACATGTGCATCAAAATATGCTTTCTGTCACTTCTTCGCTGCATATATTCCTGCTGCTGCCTTTAGCCTGGTTTCTCCTAATCGTTCCAAGTCCATTATTCTTGCTGATAATTCATGGCCGGTCCACTGATGTTCTTGTGCAACCTTAAGGGTCGGTATCAAGAAGTCCAAAGGAAGCACAGCATTCTGACCAAAAACCATCTGAAAGGGAGTTGCATTGAGTACGGTCTTGTAGGCCACTCGATATGCCCAAACAGCGTGGTGTAACTGTTTGTCCCAATCTGAACGTTTGTTGTTCACGAGTTTCGTCAGTACGTTACAAAGGATCTTATTAGTGCTTTCAGCCTGACCATTGGCCTGAGGATGATATGGTGCGGATTTCTTGTGAATCACCATAAAATCCTGTAACAAATAATCAATGAATTGGTTTAGAAAGTGAGTGCCTCGATTGCTCACTAACTCTATAGGCAATCCATATCTTGTAAAGACATTCTCAAATAAGAATTTTGCAGTTGTGTGTGCATCATTCTTTTTCGTGGCTTTTGCATCTACCCATTTCGTAAGATAATCTGTGGCAACAATAATGTATTCTGCATGTGTACCTTTTGCAGGGGGGTTAATGGGTCCTACAAAGTCTATACCCCACTTTGAAAATGCACGTCCACCCATCATGGGTTTCAATGGCATTTCATCTCTGCGAGTAGGAAACTGAGTTCTTTGGCACACATCACATCTCTTAACATAGGTATGAGCATCCATGTGAAGAGTGGGCCACCATAATCCTGCAATAAGGATGGCTTTGATTATCCTATCGGGTCCAAAATGACCTCCTGCAACACCTTGGTGTGCAGTCTCTAGTATGCTCAGATAATCGCTCTCATGAACACATTGTCTTAGATATCCATCTCGTCCTCTTTTGTATAGATTATCTCCAATAAGTGAATAATCTTGAGCTTCCTGCTCTAGACTGCGTTGTCGTGCTAAAGTCATTCCTTGAGGGAATGTCTTCGTCCTCAAGTATGTCACTAATTGTTCACTCCAGTCTGGTGTGAGAGACACATGATATAATGTAGCATGCTCTACTGGTGGTCTTTCACAACAAACATGGCATTCTTTACACAACCTGTAGACATCTGCTTCCATCGAAGGCCAATATACTCCTAATCTATGCAGAGTCCGTAATCTTCGATGTTTTGAATGATGTTGCTTTAATGCACCTATGTGTGCTAATTGCAACCAATTCGCATGTTCTGATTCATCTACACAACAAGCAAGAATCTTTGATTATCCTGTTTATATATGCTTCCTGCCATTATTTGGTATCTCTGCGACTTGTTAATCTCTCCTTCTTTGATCTTTATCCTAGGATTCTTGGGTCCATATGTGAGAATAGGGACTATAGGTTTAGCCCATTCTGGTGCTATCTCAAGGTTAAACAAGTATGCATCTGGTAGATCATCCGCTACTCCTTGAGGAGCTTCTCCTGAGGTTAATCTTGAAAGGTGGTCAGCTCTAAGATGTTTCTTTCCTTTCTGACTACGACTTCAAAATCATACTCCATGAGTAATAGAAACCAACGTATCAATCGTCCGGTGTTACATGGTTTGTTGACTAAGTACAATAGTGCTTGATGATCTGTAAAGAACTTGAACTTGTTTGCCAACAAGTAGTGCCTAAACTTCTTTACTGCGTAGATCATCCCTAATCCTTCTCGTTCCGTCGTGGTGTAATTTCTTTCTGCTGCGTTCAATTGTGTGCTCGCGTAAGCTATGGGGAGATCTATGTTACCTTCATTCGTGGGTTGTGCTAACACACATCCTATGGCATAATTGGATGCATCTACATGTACATGGAATGGCTTACTCCAATCTGGGGTAGTCAATATAGGTGCTGAGCACAAGCATCGTTTGAGTTCATTGAATGAATTTTCACATTCATTTGTCCATTCGAAATTGGTTAAAAGAGAGTACAAAGGCTTGGCTATGATTGCATACATGTGTATGAATCTCCTATAATAACCGCAATGGCGCATAAATGCCTGTACCTCTTTCACATTAGTTGGTCTAGGTAATTTTGCAATTACCTTCACCTTTTCTTCATCCGTAGAGATTCCATTTTTTGACACAATGTGTCCTAGAATTTTGCCTTGTCTGACCATGAAAACGCACTTTTCTGGGTTCAAACAAACCTGATATTCTCGACATTTGTCAAATATTTGTCTTAACTCTGGGATATGTGTCTGTCTTACATTTGAATGAGCACATAAGTCATCGACATAAACTTCCAAACTCTTGCGTAAGAATTCCTTAAAAACATGACACATGAGTCGCTGGAAAGTGGCGGGTGCATTTGTTAAGCCAAATGGAATCACACGAAATGCAAATATGCCCCATCAGTGGCAAGTGCCGTCTTGTGTTGATCTTCTGGAGCAATGGCTACATGATTATAGCCTGAAAATCCATCAAGAAAGCTGTAAACTTCCTTGCCCGCAACTCCTTCCAATAGATGTTCCGTGATAGGAAGAGGATAACTGTCTCTAATTGTGGTGGCGTTAACTTTTTTAAGGTTAATACACACACGCAATTTTCCATTCTTCTTGGGCACAACCACAATGGGTGATACCCATTCAGTGTGCTCAATTTCGTAAATGAATCCTGCTTCTATCAGCCGATCTATCTCCTCTTTAATCTTCGCAACGTAGTTATCATTGTACGTGTACGGTTTCTGTTTTGTCGGTTTTGCATCTGGAGTCATAGGGATTCTATGAGAACATATATCTGGATCTACTCCTTTCAAATCTTTGTAACTCCAAGCAAAAACATCTCTATATTCGCGCAATAGGGCAACTAATTCTTCTTCTTCTTCCTTCGTCAAATCATGCCCTATGTATGTACATTTTTCTTCTTCTCCTTCGATAGAAACTATTATTTTCTTGGTTTTCTCTCGGTTATCATATACTTGTCCGTCATTCGCTTTTCTATTAGGCATTCGTACCATGATTCTTCTATCTTCGATTTCATATTTCTTGAAGTTCTCGGGTACTTCAAACAAAGATTCTTCTTTTTCTGACATGGTTTCTTTCTTCTTTCTTTTCTTGCCTTCACTCTTGGTAATCACCTCCGTGGCTAACCTCACCTCATTCGTAATTTCCTCGTGTCTCTGAGTGTGAGTCTCTACCTCGAAAAAATATTCTTCCTCTGATGCAAAGGGTGGGTCCATGATAATTGATTCTAAATCAAAATCGCTTGCATCCTCAAATGCATCAGTGTTAGGTTCACACTCTTCTAAAATCGCATCGCACATGATTGGCTCTATCGTGAAAACTGAAATGTCATAGCCATCCTCGTCACAATGGGGTGTCCATTGTTCTTCATTGATGGCTACATCCATGGTTGCTAGGATTTCTGCCCAATGGCATGGGGTTCAAACTCTTCGTCTGGGAATACTACAGGTGCATAAGCTGGATCTTGAAGGGTTCGTGGATGTTGTTCTGCACCTAAGGTCCTGGCTTCTAACCTTTCTTCCTCTTGTTTGGCTACTTTACACATCCATAATGAGTATCCTCATGCAACCAAGAAGGATCTGATTCTAAAGAGTGCACGGATTCTGTTTCTACTGGTGTCTTATGGATGGTATTCCATTGTATTGGGGGTACATCTCTATGTGAATAGTCTTTAAGATTGACTTTGGTAGTCACTCCTAAATGTTGCAAGTACAAAGAATTAGTTCCCCAATCTTGTACAATTTGCAACTGACGCATGAATGGTCGTCCCAATATCATCTCATATGCATGATTTTTTGCAAAGTCACAAATGGCAAAGGTATGCTCAAATTCTACACCACAAGTGGTGAGAGATATGCCTTCTAGTAAGCCTAATGGTTTTTCTATGTGTCCATCAGCCATTTGTAGCTTCATCCTGGTGGGTCTCAATGCTGGCTTACCCCAACGTTTCCATAGAGCGGTGGTAGCTATGGCTACTCCGGCTCCTGAATCTAAGATGGCTTTCGTGGTGTAGCCCTGATGGGTTATTGGAAGATAAGTGTTACCTTCCTCTCCTTCGCTCACATCTCCAATCTTTTCTACGGGTATCTTTGGTACCTTATTTTGTGATCCTATTTGTGAGGGAGTAGTAGCAAGCTCGGGGAATTGATTTGCTACATGTTTCCACAATTCTGGTTTTACCTTTAACAACTCCTCTAGAGTAAGGTTACATTGTACTTTGGTATTCTTGATCACTTCCGTGTTTCTAGGGATTACTGATTCTTCATTCCTCACTATTATCGTGGGTGCTCTCATACTAATAGACTTTGCTTCCCAAGGTCCTGTGAACTGAGGTAATTCTTGTAAAGAATTAGATCCAAATCTTGTGTTTTCACTCAGTTGTTCTTCCTCTACACCATCGTAAATAGAGGGGATGTCTTGGGGAAATTGTTCCTGCAAGTCGTCTATTTCTTGAATAGGAGGATGGGTTCCTTGTTCCTTTCTCCACTTCTCTTCTTGTATTTCTCTCAAAAATTCATGTGAATATTTATGTAGGGAAGACAAATTGTCTTGACTTTCTGTATTGGGTACTTGAGACAGGGATGCGGCATTCCTTTCCTGTGTCTCTGGGACAATAGGGTTCCTAGGCTGATCCTTTTTCTCTTTGCTTTCAATCAAATATTCTAGCCTCTCCATTAGTCCTTGAAAGTGTAATTCCGGTTTTGCCATGTTATTCCAATTGAGATATCTAGAGGCTTCGAACAAAGCTTGTGCTAGTTCTATTCATGCACAGTTTAGTTCTCTCAATTTCTAGATCAGCTCGAGGGTAGTTTTTGCTCATTTCAACTACCTTAGGTCCCTCTTTTAATCTAGCCTGATATGCACGAAACATCATGTCTAGATTTTCTAGTATGGGTTCCGTTAAAACTGATCTTGATTTTTGAGCTGGATTCTCTTGATTTAAGTCCTGTGAAGTCAATTCTAGGATTTTGGCTCTAGATTCCTTTAAACTTCCTTCCAACTCAGTTATCTTTCTCTTTATCCTTTCTCTAGAATCTTTCCAAGATTTTGTCTTTTTACTGCTAGATTCTGCAACTTCACTACTTCCGACTACTTTCTCTTGATTAAGCTTTTGGTTCTGTAAGAGCGCCTGGGCTCTTGTTATAGCTTGGATAGGCACGTATGTAGGGTTGGATCCATCTACGTTATTTACAATACCTATCACGTTGATCGGTATCACATTCAAAGCGTTAACAGGGTTCTTAGGACAATCTTTGTTTATGTGCTCTTTTCCACAATCGGCACAAAAGCCTTGGATGTTATAGTACTGTGATTGTCCTGCCATCGGGGGATGTGGACAATCCTTTATGAATTTGGCACCTAAAGCATGGTCCTCTAGGGCCCTGTGGTCTTTGTTGTCTCAATTGGGGCCGTGGATTTGGGTTTGTGTACATCACATGAGCGTAGCCGGGCTCCCAACTAGGTTCCACTGGTGGACTATCGTAATGATATGTTTCTACGTGTTCTGGTGACTCTCTGTAATATGCGGGTGGACTATCTACATGAGTGGAGTCAAAACTGTTCGAATTCGGGTCACCCTCTATGATCAAAGGTGAAGAAGGCACTAAGGCCCTACTTAGATTCTCTTCTGCAGCAGCGTATTTCACTGAGATGACATTCCCTGGTGGGGGTGGCTGCTGAGCTAAGACAGGTTGAGGTCTCTGTTGAGCCTGGTATGGGTATTTCTGAGGAGGCCTATAGTAATAAGGCTGAGCATTGTATTGGCCTTGATACCTACCTGGCTGCGGGTATGCTTGCGGGTAGTTCTGTCTCACAGTTTGTTTGTTGTATGGGCAGTCTTGAGCCGTATGATTCGTGTATCTTCTCTCAATTGTACAATATTGGCCACTAGGGTTGGCTTGAGGTTGTGTTGCATTGGGACACACATTTGCCATATGATCACCACCACAGGTGTAACAACGCTTGTTCATTAGCACCCTAGGTTTACTAGAAACTCCTAGTTTCTGGGCCACTTTTTCTGCAAGGTCTTCTATTGAGCTAGACAATTTTGTGGATGCTAGAGATGAACAGTCTGAGTCCTTATAGACCTTTGAGAGTTCCAACTCATCTCCTAAGTTGTCCTCAATGTCTATACAAATTCTTGCACATTGCTCTAGCGTTCTGGGTTCTTTTAGGTACACATAGGAGCGTAGTTTAGAGCTCAACAATCCATCTAGGAACAATGACACTTGCTTGGCTTGTGAGGGTAGCTCTTGCATTGGACATCGTTCAACATATTGTCTAAACCTACGTCCTGCCAGTCTTACGGTTTCTTGAGGGGTCTGTTTAAAGCTATGAATCAACGAAGACGTGTCATGTCTAATCCCACTTTAGAGAATTCAGTGATGAATGACTCTAAAAAGTGATGGATGTCTCTAAATTGCCTTTGTTGCAATGGTTGGAACCAAGTTAAAGCGGTGTTCTTTAACGTTAGTCCAAATGCGTTGTACTGCGTGAACATGTCTTCAACTTGTTCGGCTCTTAGTACTTGCTTGAATTCTGCGACGTGGTCATAGGGATCTCCTGTCCCATCAAAGTAATTCTTCATTGATTTTACTAATTGAGTGGGTCTCAATATTCTTGCGTGTTCACGTGGTCTGGGTAGAGGAAAATCATCTCTACCACCTGGTTTTCCATGATCTCTTTGTCTATTCGCTCTATTAGTGTCTGTGGTTGTTCTATCTCTCCCCATGGGATGAGTGAAGCTTACTTCCGGTCTCTCTTTATTTTGCTCTCTTTGATTTCCATGGGCTGATGATGTTCCTGCCCCTTGTTGACTTGTATTCATGTTCGTTCTAGATGGAGGGAATACCAATTCACCTCTCCATGTGTATGTGTTTTTAGCGCGGTCAGGCACCACAAAGACTCTTTCTGAAGTCTCATCCAGGTATACAACCTTTCCTGGTGTATCCGGGTCCTTGAACTCGTATATAGTGATGATACCTACCTCACTAAGTATTTCGGTCTTGTATCTCCAAAAGGCTTCATCACTTTCTTTATTTACAAACAACTCTATGCTTCTGTTGTCCTGAGGGATCCATTCTGGGATTAGTACTCGTGTCAGTACAGATTTCCCTCTAGGTGTTCTAGGCTCTTCTAATGGTTCTTTTCCTTGAAATTTTGCTTCTGTCTCTGATTGAATCACGCCAAACTCGTTGGTATTGTTTGGCTGCGTACTTAAGATGTACATTGTTCCTTCTTTGTCTATGTACGCGTCTCTCTCAAATTTCACCACTGGACGTTCCAATCCAATGGGTTGATCGGGGTTGTGCATTTGCACCACTTGCCTTCGCAAACCATCCTCGTAGATGCGAGCACCTAAGCGGTTGGTTCGGAGAAACTCTAGTTGCGTTCTATAGGGTCCTTCTGGTTTTTCTAAATAGGCTACATTCGACCCTCCTTCTGTTCTTTCTGTGCTAAATGCCATTTCTGATTCGCAAGTATCTGAGCTCTCGTAGGGGTAACTAGTGTTCAATTGTTGAGCCCACGATCTTGCAGTAGTTCTTACACTTGCCTCTGATGATCTAAGGCTTCGTCGGTCTGACTTACCTATATGTTTGCCCGATCTAAGGTTCATTAATTTTGTTCCTTGCACACTTAGTACACACTCAGATCGTCAATGATTCTTTGTTATTACTGTCTTGATTCTTTTTAGATTTCTTTAGATTCTTGTCTTAATGTATGCGTCAGGAATTCGACTTTCCGTTATAATTTTGAGTTCTCGTTCCGTCAGACTTAGGTTCTTTCCTTTAGGTTTTCGTGTCACACACCTTTACTTTAGTCTTGAACTTGATAAATTTAACTCTCTTGAACTTGAGGCGTTCCTATCGTCGTTAATCCACAACACTACCGTTTAGCCTAAGCTAAGAATTGACTGAGGGGGTTGAGTAATCTTCCAACCTCGAGTCAGCTTTTCTGGTTGCTCTGATGCCCAAGAAGCCGCGCTTCCCAAGCTTTATGCCCTTCACTACCTTGCCTTGGTTGCCTTCGATTGCCCTTGCTAGACCTGGAAAAATCCGATATTAGACCAATTCACAGTTGGATGATCAAGCACTTGAGTATATACACCTTTTAAGTCCCTTCCCTTTTGCCCAACTTTTCAATGCTTGCCCCCTGGCTTTCTAGTCCCAAACTAGGTCAACCTCAAAATAACTTGTCTAAAAATAGACGTATCCTTTAAGAAAAAAACAATTGAGGTCACGTAGTACTCGTCAAGAGCTTTCTAATGAGCTATTAAGCTCAAAAAACGGACTTCGGATGAAAAAGTTATGACCGTTCAGGCCCTGGGGGGGTAAAAACTGACAAACAAGTTTTTCTCCAAATATGAGCTAAGGGGTCTCCTATGAGTATAATCACCCAAAATTTTCCCAAAAATAGCCCCAAAATTGGCCAAAAAATGAAACCCTAAAATTTGCGATGGGGGTGCACAATCGCGATGGTGTGAGACAATCGCGATGGTCTGGGACCGTCGCGATGGTCCAGGCGAACCGTCGCGATGGCGTGGCACAATCGCGATGGTCCGATGGAGCGAACTGTCGCGATGGCGTGAAATGGACAATCGCGATGGCGTGAGTGTGAACCGTCGCGATGGCGTGAAAGTGGACAATCGCGATGGCTCGAAAGTGGACAATCGCGATGGCGTCAGTCAACGGTCAACGTGAACAATCGCGATGGTCCAAAGTGAACCGTCGCGATGGTCACAGATGCGATGGCTTGAGCCAATCGCGATGGTCTGGGCGCGATGGCGTGAGCCAATCGCGATGGTCCGAATTTTTGAAGTGTCGCGATGGTGTGAGGGTGTCGTCGCGATGGTCCAAAAAATGAACCGTCGCGATGGTCTAGCTTGCCACGTGGCATCCTCGGCGCGATGGCGTGAGCCAATCGCGATGGTGTGGGGTCAACCGAATAGTCGTGATGGTCTGCGAACCGTCGCGATGGTCCAAATGAACCGTCGCGATGGCGTGAGACCGTCGCGATGGTCCGACCGAGCCGTCGCGATGGCGTGAGCCTATCGCGATGGTGTGACACAATCGCGATGGTCTGAGACCGTCGCGATGGTCCACCAAAATGTGAATTTTGCAGATGCAGCTATGGATTCCTGTAGGCGCAGGTGTGCTCTTCACGCTGGTGTGGTCGCCTACCAAAAATTCCGAAGTTTGCAGACCATCGCGATGGTCTGACACACTCGGAAATTTCTGACAGAAGATGATTTTCTTACCTTTTTGCAGCCTTCCTGATGCACTGGAGTACTGTACCTGCAAGAAAACTCAAGAAAGCAAAAGCACATGCAAGCACAAAAGCTCTCTCTCACTCTCTCGCATGCACAAATGAGGGGAAATGAGGAGAATGGGTGGATATGGTGAATTTTCTGATCTTTTTGGAGATGAAGATGATGATGCGGTGATGAAGATGGAGTGCGGGGGAGGTGAAAAACACTAAAAACTAAGTAAAAACAACAACAAAAACTGAAATTTTTACCTTCCAACGCCACTTCTTGCTATACTCTTACCATCACACATTCGTCCTAGACTCGATCCCCGGCAACGGCGCCAAATTTGGTGTTGCTCTAGCACAATGGTGAGAACCACGTTAAGAAGCTCCACCTCCTTAATGTCAATCCGCGGAAGAGATAGGAGTGATATGAAGATCGTGAATGTGAGATGAAGTGAGAGTGAAGGTGAGAAGCATAGAAATGCACACACACATACACATACACTACGAAGAGACAAGCAAGACACAATGGAAGGTGAGAAATCAACTCTATTATTCAAGAACACTCTTACAAGCTCAAAATAACTCTAACTTCAAACAAGCTAACACTAACCAACCTCAAAAATGAGCTCTCTAGCTCTTTTTATAGTTTCTAGACTAGTTTTGACCGGTTTCACATCTAGTGACCGGCATAGTTAAAAATTAGGTCTTAGATGCTATTTGGAAGGGTAAACGATGTTTAAAAATAACAAAAATTGATACGCTTGTTCTACCTAAGCTCCTCAAGCTCGAGGACTCCTCGGCTTGCACAAAATGGAGCTATGGATTACAAAATGGGGTTTTCTATGTTACATATGTTACAATAGTGATAAAAATCACTGTTGGAGGTTTTTGGAAAGTATTTGAAAACATAATTCTTTGAAAAACGATTCGACTGGCTCCTTGCTTTGTCGTTACATGCTTCCGTGTCGTCTGTGCCTCTGGCTGCTTCCAACACAAGACCAGATTTATCATATGCAGTAGGTGTGTTGTCACAATTTATGCATTGTCCAAAGAAGACTCATTGGATTGCAGCTCAAAGGGTACTCAAATATATCAAAGGAACCCTAAGTGAAGGTTTGTATTATGGATTCACTTCTAACACAAGAATCAAAGTGTTTAGTGATGCACATTGGGCAGGTGACTCAGATGATAGAAGGTCTACTCATGGGTATCTCTATTATATTGGAGATAAATTAGTTTCTTGGTGCTCAAAGAAGCAACATACAGTTGCTTTATCATCCACAGAAGCTGAGTATAAAGGAATGGTAGAAGCTGCAAAAGAAGTGATATGGTTGAAGACCTTGATGAAGAGTTTTGAAACTGATCATAGTACTCCAATTATTTTTGGAGATAATATGAGTTCTTTGTATTTGGCAGCTAACCCTGTTTTTCATGCCAGGACTAAGCACATAGAGATTCAGTATCATTTCTTGAGGGAAAAGGTACTTGATAAAGAGATTGAAGTGATGTATACTCCAACAAAAGAACAAGTGGCAGATATGATGACAAAGAGCTTGGATGGACCCAAGCTACAGAGATTCAAGGAGATGGCAGGAGTGAAGAAGAATGGAATAATCACAATTAGTGATTGAGGGGGAGCTGTTGGAACAAACCAATCACAAATTAGTGATTATAAAGATCTTGAAGAAGGCTTATGGTCAGAATGAAGTGAAAGAAGACACTTGAGAAAGTGAAGGAGATTTCAGAATGATAGCTTGTACACATATGTACATATAAGTGGAAATCCTTGTAATTTGAGTAGAGCTAAATCCTTAGGATGATAAGGAGTAATATCATAGACGCGGGATAAGTTTAAAATCATGTATATATAAGTTAATGATGATAAGAAATGTATGTGAGAGTCATTTGTAGATGACAAATGTCTTAGAGATGTGTAGAGAGTTTTTTCCCAGAAAATAGCGACGGGTTTTTCTCTGAGTGCTCTTTGTCTGATCATGTGGATCAAGATTCTTTTTGTACACATCTAATTGAGAAGCTAATGAAGCTATGTTCAGAGTTTGATGATCTAATTCCTCTCCTACTGTGAGAATGATCAATAGGAACATTTGTATGTAGAAGTGAAAACTGAAGTCTGAGAGTAGCGCACTTTTCCGTCTCAGTGTTTTGCTTAGATCTCAGTGTATACTGTAAAGTTTTTGATGAGTGAGCACTTAAAATCTAAGTTAGGAGATAAGGAAGATATGGCTAGAAGCATTTAGCAAAACGGGTTTTGTATTGTGAGAAATCAACTTAAGAAGTTGACCATGTCGAAGACGCTATCTCTGGAAGACAGTTATGACATATCTTTGATCTTAAGGATCAAATTAAACTTTTGGTGATTAGTTTTGAGAACTAATGATTAGTATGATTGCGCAAAGGTATTACGAATACTTGTGCATCATTTGTTTGAAGAAATTTGTAGTTATGTGCAGGTAATGAAGTTGATTTTTGAAGCAGACTTTCTGAAGTAGACACTTCTTCACTCAGAGAAGTGTTGATGAAAGTTTTGGTAAAGAAGAACAATATTTGTGTAAAGTTTGGTTTGTAACTGATATAGAAGTGTTCTTAAATCAGTATAAATCAAACCTTTGGAGATTAAGAGCATCTCCAACATCTCCTGACATCTTAGAGGAACTCAACGCATTACGGGCCCAGGTATCAAACCTTGAATCAAGGATTGCAGTATATGAAGCACCACCAAGGCCAGATTCCCCACCTGAGCTACCAGCCGAGGAAGAAACTATCACCATCCCGGTGGAGGAAACGTTTGAAGAGGCGTACGAGCCACAACCCATCCCAGGCGGACGCGTCACGGCCGAAGGCCAGATGACTTACGAACTCCCGACCCCCGCGTGGATGAAGACAATTGAGGAACTTGGAACAACGCACTCACCTAGAGTAGAGGCACAATTACATGCCATGGCGATGATAGAAGAAAGAATTTTACAGTCTCCATTCTTTGCTCATTTGGCCCCGCGACGATACATATCTGGGCATGAGCTACAGTATAAACCGTATTTTATGTTAATGGCCGAATACCAGTTAGCCATTGAGAAAGAAACAGGTAAGAAACCATCGCATGCGACTCAGTTCGAGGAGGATGATTTGCCACTAGATGCGCAGCAAGGAGAGATCTATCAACCAGAGTGGCGGAAAGATTTACTACAGAAGTATCTAGAAATGATGAGTACATGGGTAAAGGCACCTTTGCATTTGAAGTACAACTCGTGTTGGGGACCAGTACCACGACGCCGCTCCTGGACTTCCTTTGCTATCAAGGTACAAAACAATAAGCAGTGTCAGGACTGGTTGAATTACCCCTATTTTAAGCCACCCATCGAGTTACCAACTGTAGGCTACATGATGGCTACAATTCGCCACTGGCTCCCTAGATTAAAGCATATGGACGATATAGCGGCGCATATGACTGTCAAAATCTTTGACATGATGCAAATGATTTTTAAAGTCTTCCGACGCGTCAAGGCACCTCATGTCAACACCCCGGGCTTTGAGCATGGCAATTTCAATCTGGTATATGATATGAGTACAACGCCATCGCTACGGGTGTGTTATGCCTGGCATTGCAGAATAGAATATCTACCGGCGTGCTACAAGCAGACATTCGAAGAGATGTTCACAACCGGCTTCTGGGAATACCATTCAGAGGTATTCATAAGCAGGCCTACACATTTATTACACTTATTTGCCTGTGAACGAATGGTCTATTCCACACACTATCAGCTCTCGCCACCGGAAGAACCGCAACCAATCGACTGGGAGAAACTCGAGGCAGATCTGGCCCGAGGCATTCGTATCTCCGAGCACACCCTCGCTCATGACCTCCTACAAAACTATATCCGGCAGACCTCACAACAAGGTTCTGTCAGGGACGACAGAAGCGAGAGGGAGGGGGGTGTTGGAAGCAGCCAGAGGCATAGAAGACGCGGAAGCATGTAACGACGGAGCAGGAAGCCAGTCGAATCTTTTTTCAAAGAATCGTGTTTTAGAAATACTTTTCAAAAAACCTCCAACCGTGATTTTTATCACTAATGTAACATATGTAACATAGAAAAACCCTTTTCTTAATTTCTCGCTCCATTTTGTGCAAGCCGAGGAGTCCTCGAGCTTGAGGAGCTTAGGTAGAACAAGCGTATCAATTTTCGTTATTTTTAGACACCGTTTACCCTTCCAAATAGCATTTAGGACCTAATTTTTAACTATGCCGGTCACTAGGTGTGAAACCGGTCAAAACTAGTCTAGAAACTATAAAAAGAGCTAGAGAGCTCATTTTTGGGGTTAGCTTGTTTGAGGTTAGAGTTCTTTTGAGCTTGTAATAGTGTTCTTGAGTAATAGAGTGGATTCCTCACCTTCCATTGTGTCTTGCTTGTCTCTTCGTAGTGTGTGTGTATGTGTGTGTGCATTTCTATGCTTCTCACCTTCACTCTCACTTCATCTCACATTCACGATCTTCATATCACTCCTATCTCTTCCGCGGATTGACATTAAGGAGGTGGAGCTTCTTAACGTGGTTCTCACCATTGTGCTAGAGCAACAATCCTACTAGCAATTTGGATTGTGGAAACTCAAATCTCAAGGTAAGAGTCACTAGAATACTTTTTGAAAATTGAAACTAAAAAAATCTATAAGAAAAATTGAAAATCATGATTGTTTGCAAAATCGCGATTTTCTGAAATTTTGATTTTTAAGTAGGTTTTTTGATAAATTTTAGGAAAATTGTTTATTGCATGTTATTTTTTTGATTAGGCGCTTTTGTAGTGATTAAAAAATCAATAAAAATCCAAATAAAAATTTTTAGTTAAACTTGCACACAATCATGGTTGTATGCAAGAAAAAATACGACTTTCACTAAACGTGATTTTTTGAGAAAAACATGTTTTTTCATGATTGTGAGCAATCACGATTATGACTGAAAATCGCGATTTTGAGCTATCAAAATTTCACGATTTTGAGCTTAAAGTCATTAATACTCACAAAATCATGAAAAATCATGGTTGTGAGTAAAAACACGATTTTGTGAGAAAATTGCGATTCTCAACTAAAAATCGTGAAATTTCACAAAATTGTGAAAAATCACGATTGTGAGCAAAAACATGATTTTGTGTGAAAATCGTGTTTTTCACACGAAATACCATAAAATTGTGAAAAATCATGATTTTCATTAGAAAAGACGATTTTGAGTTCAAAATTTCATGATTTTGACTCAGAATCGTAAAAAACATGATTCTCAAAAAACATCAGGATTTTGAGTTCAAAATTTTACAATTTTGACTCAAAATCGTATAATTCTATTAAAAACTTGATTCTTTGTGAAAATCGTGATTCTCATAATCATAGTTTCTCAAAATTGTGTTTTCAGAACTTAAAATAAAAATATGATTGTCTCACAATCGTGATTTTCATAGGAAATCATGATTTTATGAAAATCTTATTTTTCTTTCCCTAAAAACACGATTGTCATTTACAATTGTGAGACCTGGAGAAAATAAAAATACAAAATCGTAGTTTTTGTGCAAGACAAAAACATGATTTGGTTTGAGAATTGCAATTTTTATACTAAAAATTGTGGTCTCTCAGAATCATGTTTTTTGGACTGGAAAAAACATGGAGCAAGTAGAGTTTAATCAATTAAATCTCAAAAAACATCTCAAAAAACATCAAAATCGTGTTTTTCCTGGCAAAAATGCAATTTTATCGAGAATTTGCCCAAACACAAAGGGGTTAGCTTTTCTTTAGACATGGTGGAACCAAACTCAAAATTAAACCCTAGTTAAAGGACATACAATTTCCAACTCTTCCACTCAAACTTGGTAGGGAATATTCAAAATTCACCCAAAATTGCATTTTTAAGGAAATCGCAATTTTGAGTACAAAACTAAGGGAAAATCAAGGAAATTACAACTAGGTCAAATCTTAGAAGAGAGGAAGAGATCTTTGAGCTAAAAGTAGGGAAACTTGACTTCTCAAGATCAAAATCCCCAATTCATTGAAATATTAAGGGTTTTTCAAACAGATAAATTAGGGTTTCCAAATAACAAAATGATACTGAGATCTCGAAATACCACTATACATTCCAAAACCCATAATAAGGCTGAGAAACAACAATACCAAGTTAATAATAATCAGGAGTGCACAAATCAATTACCAAGTATGGAAAATTTGAATTTAGAAGAGGAACACACAGACACAGGAGACTATAGGAATATCCTCAAATATATGTACACAAACAGGTTTGGTACCTATATGTATCAAGTGGCACAATTCAGATATGGAAGATATGAGGATAGACATGGATTTGTATATGTGTTCACTTATATCTAAAAAAATCCAATGATCTTGGTCAATGTGCAGACAAAAGACCTTGGGATCAAGATTTGGGACAATCTGACATGCCTAGACCAAGTAGAAATCACACTCCAATAGAGCCACAAAAAGACAGGAGACCATATAATTCCCCAAATCCCTTTGAGAGAGAAGGTGAAGACATGCTTGATTTCCATATAAGGAGACCAAATTGGCAGACTCAAGGGAGAATGCTAAGGCCATACCAAGTAGCAAAGTGTATGAAGAACCAGTATGAAGGATATTCACACGCTCATCCACATGCTGCTGAGTTTACACAATTAATTAGGGCTGAAGAAGTTGAGGATTATAAAGTCCAATTTGAGGCATTTGGGCTAACTCAAATTGGACCTGCTTTGTCCTAGTTCATACCTTTGAGGAAGGAAATGTATCAAAACATAGAATCCTTCTTAGAAGTCTTCATAGGGGAATTTTCAAAAACTCGGATAAAATATAGTACAACCACTTTGATCCATAGTTTTAAACAATAGAAAGAGGAAAATGTGAGAGAAGTTGCAAGGAGATTTAAGCAGTATATAGATAGATGTCCAAAGAATGAGGTTCCCTCAATGGCAAGGCAAGTGTCTCTATTCATATAAGGCATGAGAAGTGCTCAGCTTAGAACTTTGGTTTATTATAGAAGGTGTTCTAATTTAGATTAATGTATCAAAGAAGCTATAGAATTGGAAGATAACAAAGGACATGACCTTGTGGAGCGACCAAGGCTGATATTAGGGCAACAACCTCCCATACCCACAAATGTAGTTCTTGTCAAATACATTCCAACCTCCCATACCCACAAATGTAGTTCTTGTTAGTGAAAAATGAAAATCTAACAATCAGACAAAACTACATGAATGATTTTCATTCTCTTGAAGAATATCAAGACCCAGTTGGATGAGAAAACAATGATATCATAGAGAGGCAAATTTACAAGCCCTAGATTTGGGAAATGGAAGGTTTGAGTTAGATGCACCCACATTCATGTATATCACAAACAATTATATGTCAATTTAGAGACCTTAGTTCAAGACCAATCAAAAGATTACTTGCTATAGGTGTGGAGGAGAACATTTTGTAAGAAATTGCACTCAACCACCAACACTAAGGGTGGAAGGAGCTTTTTTTAAAGATTGTGGTAGAGAACATTTAATCAAGGATTTTCCTAACAATTCCAAAAAAAATATAGCAACTCACATAACTTTGAAATCTGTGGAGATAATGGAGCAAGGAGAGCTTGGTGAGAATGAGATGATATTTATAGAGGTAATAACTAGATCTCAGGCTAAGGAGCAAGGAATACGTTTGAAACCGCACTCATCAGAGATAAAGAAAAACACATCTTAGAGAGAAAAAAGAGCCAGACAAAGAGCTAAATGGGAAAAGAAAGTGAAACAAGAAGAAACCCTAGAAAAATATAATAAAAAAAAATATGAAAACATAAACACCACACATAGTCAAACCAAGAATAGAAAAGAAAATCAATCAAAGTGTTTAGACACATTGTTGAGAGCATATCAAGGAAGAATTGAGGAAGGACCCAGTGCCTTAGACTATGAAAGAGCTTATCCAATATGTGAGTTGAGCACGAAAGAATGCAGCTATGTAAACAAATAATCACTAAACGCAATAGAACCTTGAATAAGAAGAAAATATTGAGAAAGGGAGAAGTAAGAAAACCTCTCAAAAACAACATTATAATCAAGAAACTAATGAGCCATTACAAGAAGAAGGAGCCAATGTAACACAACTCATCACTATACAATTCAAACTAACTAAACAATGTAAAATTCAATATCAAACAACACTGAGTGAATTGGTGAAACAAAACCCTCATCTACAACATCTTATTAGAGAACTTGCAAATAACTCACACTGGAACCAGCGAATAGAACAATATTATGAGGAAATTATGCATGTACCCATTATAAGATAGGAGGTTACTATGAAGGGGAGGAAGGGAACACTATACTCAAAATAGAATTTGTTGATAAACAGACCAATGCAATTTTAGAGAGTGGATCAGGGGTTGCAATTATGACAACGAGAACTTGAAATGATTTTGAAAAAAAGCGTACTTCATTTGCATTTGACTAATAAAAGAATAAAAATTTTGTTTGCTAATCATGATGTGCAGGAACTCAATGAAGAAACCTATAGAATGGAAATGGAGAAATTTACTTTCTCTATAGATGAAGAGTTTTCATTAAAAAAGGATATAATCAATAGAGAAGGTAGCAAGAATCTGATAAGGAAACAAAGTCAGTAGAATACGATTTTAAAAAGAAAACTCCAATAGAAGAATTTATGTATTTTTCATCACAAGCAAAATCATAAGGAGAGAATGACTTCACAATTTAAAGAAAAATTAGTATGGAGACCAAAACTTTTCCAGATCAATCAAAGTCAGAAAAGCAAGTGGGTATGGAGACCTAAAGAGAAGCACACGCATTCTGTCCAGAATCAACATGCAAATTGGAAAATTAGGAATACCAGCAATAGTACGGAAGCAAAGTCAAATATGCAAACATGCTAGGTTAGAAAACTGAACTAGGCAGCAGACATGCAAAAGGACAAAATAATTTCCAAGAAACCAGAAGAATTGGAAGCACACCAGAGTGGAACAAGAAAAAACTCAACAACAACTAACTACTTAAGTGCAATGCTTAAGACCCCATCTTTGCACCATAAAAAGGAATGCATCTCTAAAGTATGCATGGATAGGGTTGCATTACAAAGCCGTGCATTCACTAGACTAAATAGAGATCACCCAGGCACATGTCAGAACTCCTTTTTATGGAAAAAGAGTAGGAAGGGAAGAGATTTACCTCATAAAGAATTACCCTTAGATATGGTCATATGACCAATACTAGAAAAAGATATTGAAGAATTAAAAAGAATGTATTAAAAGAAGAGAAGAGAAGTGAAAAAATATAAAATACTAAAAAACATGAAAAAAAGAGAGAGAAAAAAGTAAAAATATGAATTTGATCTTGTCACTCTTTTTGAATTCTTTGCTTTAAAAGTTCCAATAAAATTCTAAAAAGCACAAAAGCAAGATCTAGGGTTAGATAGTGTAGAAGGTTAGTTGGATTTAATTTATTTTTTGTTCCTTTTGTATACATAACATATGAACAATTTTTTTTCTTTTCTTTATTTTTTCTTTATGATAATCTATTTGAGTTATTTTCCATGTTTTCCAAAGGCACCTAAAAGAAAAATATTGCTCCACTGTAGACTTATTCGAGTCTTGAAGAATCTTGAAATCTATTTTTGTTTACATGAATCTTTTTCTTTTTGAATAAGAGACTCATAGTGTTGGAGTGGGTGTGTATTTTATTTTTCACATTTATAGGATGTTGAATACTAAAGAGCTACATATTGCCAAGCTGGAAGTAAATTCAGTGTCCTTATCCAGAGGACATTGGTTCCTAGACAATGAAGCTACAGAAGAAGTTCATAAGTTAGAGTCTGATGCCAATGAAGAACTATCTGAGAGTGCCAAGATAGAAAAAGAACTCAAAGGCGACTTCAGAATTATCGGTCAACATATATTCACAGTAAAAAAGGGGCAATATAAATACATAATGCTTTGCCAAGAGTTTTATAATTTCCAGAGGGCAACAACCACCTACAAGAAATTGAAGGTAGTGGAGTTGCATAGGATGCTAGATGAACCAATCTTTTTCATTGACATTGAAAGGGTGGCACAAGTGATGTCAAGTTTACAGGAATTGGGAAGAGGTAATGATGCCTATTTCAGGTGCAAAGTAAATAATAAGGATGGTGAGGAAGTATAGATAGCCATTAAGCTAGAACATATCACGAATGCTTTGAAGTTCTATACTATTGGAACTAAGTTGGATTTCCGTTTTGTAAAAAAGAATGCTTAAACATATGCAGGTTACTCCAAATTCACTGACTTCAAAGGGAAGGAAAATATAGAAATGGCTATAAGGATGTTTCTTCAGTACGTCTGTTTTCCAAGAATGCCTAGGTATATAATACCTCACAAACCAATCACCCTCATCATGTTAAACAACAAAGATAAAACCAGGCCTTTTGGTATTATGGATGTAACTCCATATACTCGTGAGCAGCTTAAAGAAGCAGCATAGTATTGGTCAACAAGAAAGTTCATGAATGGAGCCCAATTTTTAACTAGAATCATCTATCATGTACTTGGGGTGGAGGAGAATTTTCAATTGGCTCGAGAAGCTCAAATGTTCGCAAAATTATGATGACTAGCATGGGAAGTGCTCCAAAATCTATGGGGGTTAAAGAAGTGGGCAGTAAGAGGAAGGTGGTAGCATTAGAAGAATCCCAACCAAGTAAGAAGAGGAAAATGGACCCTAGGAAGCTTGAATTAAAGCAAGAAGAAGTGTCCAAGGAAGAACTTCAAGCAGACCAAAAGAAAGTGCAGGCTGATAAAGAGTCACATCCACCCCAAATAGGAAAAGAGAAGTTGTATGCTTATTTGACACAAGG